>ML211567.1:0-19791 GCA_004369055.1 Polyporus arcularius HHB13444
CTCGGGTGTGCATGTTGCACTCGCCGCGAGCTTGGTTCTCCAGGTCCACGCAGCAGTGACTCTGGAAGCAACATGTGGTCCCGCAGAAGAGACATATCGCCGCGTCGAGTGGGACAGTGTTGCAGCGCGGGCATACCATCGTCTTGTCCTGGTCGAGGTAGAGGTGGTCGAGCACCAGCGGCAGCTGCGCAAGGCGGTAGACGAGCGGATACTCGAGCATGACGCCGCAATTGAGTTGAGAGGCGGCCTGGGAGTGGCCATAATGCGCGCACCACCCAGACAGTGCATTCTGGATCGTGTCGTGATTCGGGAGTTCCGCCAGAGGCGGGATCTCCAGGATCTTCAGCAGACGGCGGTACTCGCACATGTCCGCATCAAGTTCCGGAGGGGCGGGGAACACATTCGGGAGGGCCGCGCGGCAGAGGATGAGCGCACGGCGCAGGAAGGGCAGAGTGAACGTGTAGAGGAGCTGGCTGATACGCGGTTCTCCAAACGATTGGAAGACAGCGTCCGCGGCTTGTTCGAAGATGGGCGAGTGGCGCACGACGGACATGAAGAATATCCGCGTGTCGCCGAAGATGTCGTCGTATCGACGAGTCTCAACCGCTAGGTTGTTCCGGCTCTTGTTCAGGATGTATACAAGCCCGACGACGGTGCGAGCGAGATGGGCATAGTACGTGAGGACGAGGACGTGCTTGAGCATGTCTGGCGCGACGGCGGCGGTCTCGATCAGAATCGTAAAGGGGTCGCGCAGTAGGAGGGGATGGGAAAAGGATGTGAACGAAGTACGACTCCATTCTGGCAGCAGTCGCTTGATGATGGCTTGCCGAACAGCCTCTCGGCCTTCGTCGGGTCGACCTTTGAAGTTCAGCGATACTAGCTTCGTCAAGCACGTCAGCAGGCCGCGCAACATACGGTACTGCGAGTCCGTAACGTTGTCTGCGACCGTCTTCCCTGGAGAGCCTTGTCCACGGAGAGCGACCTCAAGGGCAGACAGCGTGTAGCCGACCAGCTCTTCCGGGAGATACATCCCAGCCCCACGTTCCCCCGGGTCGGGCTCCGACCGCTCCCTCAGATGCCTGGATTGCTGTGAGATGTTCTTCGCTACCACCATGACCGTGTCGACCATCTTGTGCAATTCAGTGCTGTCAGGCCGGTCCAAGACCCTCAGATGGGATTGATAGGCAGAGTCCTGTGCTGTCCAGAAGACGAACTCCCCGGTTCCGGTGCGGAACTGTAGCGACTCGAGTACGGGATCGGGTTTCGACTTCAGGATGCTGATGCCCGCCGCGCGGACCCAGTCGGGGAAGGCTACTGAGTTTAACTCGGGTGGTTTCGCCGAAACGACGGGTAAGATGACGTTCCCGAGGCTCTTGCAGAGAGGACAGATGTACTCTTTGCGGGGGATGCTCTCCGGATGGTTCCGTGTGGCCTGATTGCGATGGCGCTGACGGATGGACCCACTGTACACAGTGAAGCAATCGAGGTGCATCATGTGACTGCATATCGAACCGTGTAGTCCGAAGCGAGTGAACTGCGAAGGGAAGGCGTCGAAGTTCGTCGCATGCACGCGCTTCGCGGCCTTGATCTGCTCGTTCGAAGGAGGGAAGGTGGTCTCGTGTGGAGCGGTCACGGCACGGTCGAGAGACTCCGGGCAGGTCAAGGCCTCGTTCGTGTACGACTGATGTCCGTCCGGATGCCGGCGGAGCAGACGGCTGGGTTGAATGAAACCGAGAGAGCCGAATGACTTGGAATTGTTGAGCTCCTCCTGGCAGACGATGCACGTGCCGTACGAGACGGGCTCTTCCGGGGTGTCGGTCAAATCCTCGTCATCGTCGTCGATGTCCTCAAAGTTGACCGCGAAGCTGGCCTGCTGCGCCTTCATCTGCCGCATTATGGCCTCCTTCCTGGCTTTGGCCGCGCGCTTCTTGGCCTCGTTGGGGTCCTCGACATCCGCCTCTGAAGCGTCCGGAATCCGGCGGCGTCTCTTCACCTCGTCTGGTTGGTGCAAGGTAATCTGGTCAAGAACCCACTGAACACGAGCCTTGTACGTCGGGTACTTCTCGTGATGCTCGAAGGTGCAGAGGATGTCGACAAGATTCTTGCCTTCCTCGTAGATCTTGTAGACGGCAAGCCCGCTGAAGACCTGTGGTCGCTCAACGGCGGCGACCATTGTGAGGTGAAGCACCTGATCCAGAATCGCCTCGGCCGAGGCGGGAGCAGCTCCGCTGGCGTCGGTGATGGTCAGAATGTTGTAGATCCCGTAGAAGAAGATCTGGACGAGAACTTCCGACTCGAAAGCGGAAGACAAGGCGGCGAAGGGGCCCTTCGTGATGTTGAGGGGCCGGGGGACGATGACGGGATCCTGTACGCCAGTCTTCTTCTTCAGGCGATTGCGCAGGACAACCTCGACCTCTTCACGCTTGTTCCGCGTGTAGTGGTAGAAGAAGGGGTTGACCTCGTCAAACGCTTCGTCCTTCAGCTCGTACGTGCCGAAGTCTGTAGTAGACTCCGGAGGCTTGAAGTTCGCGACTTCCTTGAGCACGCGCTCGAAGCAGACGTCGTCCACCATCCGTTCAGCTACTCGCTTGACGAGGTCGGTGAAGGTGCAGGGGCCGACAGCGAGCGCATGCACGATCTCCCTCCGTATCGCATCAGGCAAAGGCATCTTCGTCGCGCTGGCGGTTTCCGTGAGGACCGTGACCAGAACGTAGAGGAACTCCTCCACCATGCCGGAGAGGTGAGAGGTATCGTACGAAGGGTGGAGCGTGGCACCGGAGAAGTACCCTAGGAGTTGGAAACGATCGAGCATACTGACGATGACCGTATTCGGATCAAGCACCACGAGAACGGTCTGGAGGATGAAGAGATCCTGGTCATAGCAGAGCTCTCGCAGCATGAAATCACGGTAGTGAAGAAGCTGACCCCGGATGGCGAAACCGTTGCGAACCCACAGACCCGTGCGGATCTGAGCGATCATGGCGAGCACTAAACAGGTCGGTCAGCACTTGATCGCGCGGTCGAAGAACGTACATACCTCGCAGCGGGTAGTCGATGATGGTAAGCATCGCCTCCTCGCTAGCTTTGTTGAGACAGACGTCTCTCAAGCTACGGAGACCCACTGTCTGCAGCGACGACTGATCGAGAATGTCGACATGCTTGAAGAGCTCCGCAAGCAGCCACTGGAGGGAATGGTGGAAACTGATGGAACCATCCATAACGTCGAAGTTGATGATCTTGTAGGTCGTCTCTCCGTAGACCACCTCGTGGAAGTTGACAGGAGGGAAACGGGATATGTCGCGACGGTCGTCGACCACGGTAATGCACATGAGGATGTGGTGCATGACGGTGCTGATGGCGGCAACGAGGTCCCCGACGTTCGCTTTCGAGTAGGCTTCTCCGTACACCTTTATGACCCGAGACAACGAGAGCGTGACGTTAAAGACACTGATCCATGCGTCTGTCTCGTACTCGATGTGGCTCGAGGCAGCGCGTTTATTAGGGTTGATGCACATGAAGATCTGGCACGTCTTCGCGAACTGGGTGATGAACTCGCGGTTGTGCGCGATGAGCTGCTGAACGGGCTCGTTGTGGCAGAGATATCGCAGGTCGCTGAAGACGGGCATGAACCGCTTCGACTTGAACGGGAAGGTGTCCACGTCGATCTCCGCGTCGGGGTTCGGAGGATATATGATGCGTTTGTCCTGTATCTGATTTGTGAAGAACGCAGCGATGATAGCCAGAAGCCGCGATACAATGTTGTGATGACGGACAATGTAGAGGGCGACAGAGGGAACCGTGAAGAGCTGGAGCGCGAAGTACTTGATTGAGGTCTCCGCCTCCCGGTCAGTGAGCAGGTAGGCGTCGATGATACGGTGATATACGCTTGCGAAGTGTGATGCTAGAGGCAAGACGTTGGAAACGCTCATTGTGTATACGAGCTTACTTACCTATTGCCAGCTTGTGCTCGTGGCCCAGAGTCAGGAGAGAAGCATAGATCTCTTTAAGGTTCAAGCGAGGTTTCTTCCAAAGACGAGCATGGTACAAGAACAACCAATCGAGTCGGGTGGCGTCAGGAATGTCTGTCGGAGGCAAGCGACTCTGATCGGCCGCCGAGAGCATGGAGGAGTTCCTCCGATGCGAAAGGAGTTCCTGGGCGAGGATCTCCCGCAAGACCAGGGCATCCGTGCTCAGTCTGCTGCGCGTGAGGTCCAAGAGCCACTCTATGATGACCGCGGAAACCTGTTCGCGGAAGGTGTCGTATGCGCGACGAACGGTGACACCCAGGTCTATCTGCGCTATGGTCTGAGCGATCTCCAGCAGACGAGCGGTGTTGGTGGACATTTCGATGATCTCACGGCCCTGGTCGTCTATGCGGTCAACCAACTGGGAGGCCTCGTCCCGCGGGCGATTTGTGATATCGTGCAAGAGGTCGATCACCTCCTCGACGGAGTGCTTGTCGTCGTTCCAGAGCACGACCGCGAAGAGGTCGTGCATAAGCGGGTCGCCGGAGGGCTGCGAGCGCAGATCCTGATCGCTGACGGGAACAACAGTCTCGTCTGGGGAGGAATCGAGGGTGTCAAGGACAAAGTCCAGAGCATATCCAATCGTCCGCGCGATGCTCTCGCGGAGCTCGGTGGGGACGGAAGCGCGATAGGGATAGTTCTTGACTGGCGGGATGTCCTGGCCGGTCAGAGTCTTCGGGTGTGCCCTCGGGGTGTTGAGAAGTGTGCTGGCCTCAAAGGCGGAGACGTACTCTGCGGTCTCGGGAGTGTAGGGATGGTAGGGACAGTCTATGGGGTGGCGCCAGGCCTCGACGTCCCCGCAGTCGCAGCAGCCTCCAGACTGTTGTGCGATGAAGAAGCTGACGTTGTGGTCTGTGTGATCGGTGGCTTCGAAGCAGCGAGAGCATAGGACGCAGCTGTCGTCGAGCGCGCAGTCCCTGGGCGACGGATGAGTGTCGTCTGACAGTGCTCAAGTGCAAGCTGGACACTCACTTGCAGCGGAAGCAGCTCTCTCCTTTCTTGAAGATGTGGCCACACGGCCGTCCGGGGAGGACCTGGTTCTCCTTGAGCTGACCGGCGCTGGCTTGGACCTCGCTGAGGGTGGCATGCAGGGGGAGGCTGGAGTTGGAGTTTGGGAGAAAGAGGTGGGCGTAGGGGCCCCAGAAAGCGTCGTAAAGCTCTGCGAGGATCTCTGCGCGTGTGGCGGAGGTGAAGTTGTACTTGCGGGAGCCGGGCATGGTCTCGAGGGTGAAGCGGAGACGGGAGAGCGGATCTGTCTGGCGATCGCGGGGATTGGCGTGCATGGAGTTGAGAAAGCGAGAGGGAAAGAACGACGAGAGGCTGCTCATCGTGGCCGACGACGAGGACGACGAGGACGACGACGAGGACGACGAGGACGACGACGAGGAGAGTGGCTGAGGAGGAAGTGGCTGAGGCTCGCGCGCGTCATCCTTGCACTGAGCCACCATGTCCTCCCGCAGCTCCTTCCAGGCTCGCCCCTCCTCCGCCGTCCCCTCCCTCGCCGCCGTCGCTGACCCGCCGCCCCGCTATGTCGACGGCGCAGCCATGGACTACTTTGTCATCGAGATGGTCAACACCCTCCGCGCGTCCTCCGCAGTCGCGACCGCACGCGCAAAGAAGGTCGAGCAGGAGATGATCGACGCAGGTCTCATGCCCACACCCGCCGCTGTCCCCCCTGCGCTCAAGGGAAGCCAGCTGCGCCAGTCTCATGGCAGCGACGGCTCTCGCGACTCGATATCCAAGGACGGCAAGGACGAGGACGAGGAGCTGCGCGCCCGCCTGGAGGCTATGGGCATGCACGTCGGTGCGAACATGGCTGAACGGTACGTGATCTCTTCGTGTCTGGGTATCCATTTCCGACGCGCCGTACAAGCCTGTGCCATGACCGCGGCCTCTTCTCGGACACCCTCGACGCCATCAAGTTCATCTGCAAGGACCTCTGGAGTGCGTGCTGGGAGAAGCAGGTCGATAACCTCAGAACGAATCACAGAGTATGTCGCCTGTCTCCCGACTCCGTGCCGTCTCTCATCTAGAGACAGGGTGTATATGTCCTCCAGGACAATGCGTTCAAGCCGCTGACCCGAATATCCGGATGGGAAGGCCGAGCAGAGTCTCTTCGCAGGGCGAAAGTGGTATGCTCTCACACCCGTCATCCGCGGGCGAAGACTGACTTGTCTGCGAGCAGTATGCAGCAATGCCTGCGGGGATCATTCGTGGTGCGCTCATCAGACTTGGATTCCAAGCAACCGTCACGCCCGAGATCACGACGCTCCCCCAATGTAAGTCAAGGACCACAGTGGCAACGTCTGCCGGCTCACTATCGAGCAGGTACATTCCAAGTCAAGCTGCCCAGAGGGTCATAGACGGATAATCTCTCGGAGACCAGACAGAGACACCGGGTGAGGAAGCCTACAACGCGCTAAAGTCCCGTAGATGGTACAGCAACACGCGACCCCGGTTGTTCCCTACCGCCACATACTCGCTCCCTGCTGAAAAGTCCACACTCGTAACGTGGCCTAGCGGTGTGCTCGATGTGGGCCAGTTGGAGAAAGCGGTGAGGGAGGGCAGATGGATCTGGGAAGCGTAGAGGTTAGTATGGACTATCAGGGAGCAAGCTGGAGCAGCCACGCACCAAGCGCATTTGATCCTTCTTCACGTTACTCGCAATAGCAAGCAATTGAGAGTCGTGGTTGAATCGTAACGAGGTGATGGAGGTAGTCAGGTTGCCAAGAGCTTTCAAGGCTTTCGGCTTGCCGTCATGGTTGGATCCCACTGCGTCCGAACCGTACACGTTCACGAGGCCGATTTTCGACCTTTGCAAGGGTTCAATCAGCTTGACTACCTAAGGAATGAGAGCACTTACCCGATGGCGAGGTGCTTCCCTTGCCTGTCGCCCGCCAATAGTTGACTGCCATACCCGCCCTCGTCCTTCCACCGTCGGACGCATCGGCGTTGGCCTACATCCCACACATATATCTCCGAGTCCTCACCGAGCGTCATGAGCTCATCTCCTGCCCACCAGAGCGACTTGGCGCCAGAGTTCATCTTGACGCTCCCTACGACCTGGCCGCCTCCTGCACGCCAGTCGACCAGGTGTACTTGGCCTCGGCGGCCAGCGACGGCGAGGACGGAACCGGTCTGATCAAACTGGCAGATTTCCATACTGCCATCCTGGGCAGCTTGGGGCGTGTTCGCGAAAGTGGTACCCCACAGACCGCGAGGGGAGCGTTGTGTGGTGCCTGTTTGCAGGTCATATGTGTAGTAGAACGGGCGTGGACCGGTGAGAAGGACAGATGTTCCGCTGGGATGGAAGGTGGCATTCGTGAATGGTAGGGAGGGGACGTGGAGCGTTTGCAGGTGAGGATTGGTATGTCCGTCGACCTGGGGAGAGTCAGCGTCACAAATAGATAAAGAAGAGGGGATTTCGTACATTGAAGAGTCTCAAACGCCTGTCGGCGCTCGCGACGAGCAGGATGGGTACTTGGGGTGATGGGTGGAACTGCACGACCTTGACCTCACCTTCTGCTTTGGCGGAGAGGTTTGCGTCGCGTAGTCGTTCGATAGAGAGGGAGCCTTGTGCGAGGACCTTGGCGCGTCGCTGCGCGATGACAGAGCCGGTTCCCGCAAGGAGGCTGTCTAGTCCGACCGCGTCCTCTTCGTCCTCCTCGGAGTCGATGGACGTCCGTGGCCGCTTCCCTGCAGCGCTTCCGCGAACCCGACTGCGAGCGTTGGTAGCCCACTCGGGCGTGGGGTTGATCTTCTCGAACTGGCGGCGCAGACGACGTTCGTAGTCGCGGCCGTCTACGGTGTCCTCGAGGAGCTCATCGCGTAGTTTGCGCCGTCGCTTGTCGGTGGCGAGGGAGACCTCGAGGTGTGCGTCGTCGGAGTCTGTCCACGCGGAGGGCTTGGCTTCGACGTAGTCGGAGACCTTTTGTTTCTTGTGCGGGGGAGTGTCCATGGTGCGAAGAGAGGCCAGACGTGCGCGCTGAAATTTCCGGGTGGCAGTCGGCTCTCGGCCCGGGCAGCCGGAGATGAACATGGCGGCGGAGGGTCTGTTCTCACTTGTGACTGGACTGTGAGCCTGGGATGGCGACGACACGACGGTTGCTTGTGCTGCTGACTCTCTTCGTGTCTGGTGTTCTCCTCTATCTGTCCGCTTCTCGTGGCCCCGTGACCAGTCTGCGCATCCAACCTGACGCTGTCCAGGATGCTTTGTTCGAGCTCGACGAGGCCAGCCCTACCCTCGGTGTCTTCTCGCAGGTCTTCGTGGTCTCTCGCCCTACCCGCCTCGACCGTCGTGCGACCATGCAACAGCTACGCGCCGCCCTCAGTCTGGAGTGGACCTACGTCGACGCCATCTCCTCTGAAGACCCTCTTGTGGATCAAGTCGCCGAGTGCGTCAGGTTGTCTCGGAAGAACAACCACCTTCCGACCTTCGACTGGCCTCCTCGCTCCGATGTCGACCAGGTCGTCCGCTCGCCACCTCTGCCCCCTTTGGACGCTTCCGTACCCTGGTTATCCGCCACTGCCGCAACACCATGCCGCTATCCTGCGCCTCCGCCCCTCAATGCATCTGCTCACGCGCCTGGTCTTGCCGACAACACCTCACAGTCTGCCGGTCCCTCCGCCGACCTTCAGTCTCGGGCGATCTCTCCATCATCGCTTCCTCTGACGTGCGCCGTGCAAGACCGCACGCATGGCGTCAAGTACAAGCCGTCGTTGCTCTCCTACATGCTGCTCACGCCCGCAAAGTTCGCCTGCTGGTACTCGCATCTCGACGCTATCCAACGCGTCGCCGCGTACGACGACTCTCTGGCCGATGCCGATGGCGGCGGACCCCGTGGCGCTGCACTCATACTAGAAGACGACGTCGACATGGAGCGGGACGTTCGAGGGAGGCTGCGCGAGGTCTGGAGTGTGTTGCCGGATGACTGGGATATCGTCTTCCTGGGTGAGTGTTGCGCTGGCTCCCAGACGGCCGTCCTCTCATGACCCCCCAGGGCACTGCTGGTCGAACGAGGCTCGCTATCCGGCACTCCGTGCGAGAGGCGCGAAGGCCTCTGGGCTGTACCCGAAGATGTCCGTGCACCCGTCGTTTGCCCCCAAGTGCACGCACGCGTACGCCGTCAGCCCCGCGGGGGCGCGGCGCATCCTGCTGCACCTGCTGTACCCGCCGTTCGCGTACTCGAGGGCTCTCGACCAGGCGTTCGCGTGGCTCGTCCAGACCGGCAGACTGAGGGCGTTCTCGGTCGTGCCCAGCTTGGTGGTCCAGCACAAACTTACAGGCAGCGATATTGACGGTGGGGAGAATGGACTAGGGAGCGGCTGGAAGGATCGGTTGGAGCATGGGGTTTTCCATGTGTAACTGCATACAAGTATGAACCTCTTCCAAAAGTATCGTATTCTCACCTCTGTATGAATGGCAGGGTGGCAGGGCGGGCGTGATCGACGCCTTCGTGAATCGTTTTATGGATAGAATAGTTGCACGACCACGACCACGACGACGCGTCCCCGACTCGACGATTGCTTCTGCTGACAAGGTTTACGTGTCGCCGCCGCCGCGCAGTCCCGTGGACCCTGCCGTTCTCCCGCCTCAGCTCAAGCTCACTGAGTTACAGCGGAAGCTCTATGACGAGGTCCCGGAACCCTTCACGAAGGTAGGATATGAGCTGCCAGAGGTGGAGAATGGTGCTTTGACGGAAGAGGAAGAGTTCCGGTTGGCACGTTCGGAGTGCAAGCTAAGGCATGCGACGCTGACGAAAGAGCTGCGAGTGTTAACAGTACACTGTCTCCTCAGGTGCGTTGCTTGCAATGACAAATAGGTCATGGTAGGCATGTCCCGTCCACGTTGATCCGTGCGGTCAAGCGTGCAAGTGCGCAAGCCGCGATCGAGCGTCTTGAGGGCACGAGGCTAAGAGGAGGGTGCTGTCCGGCGACTTAACCCTGATTATCTGACCCCGCATGCAGAACACTGGCACTCATGGTGAACATCGCCGATAGGGCGAAGAATAACGACCGCTCAGACCGCTTCCTAGGTGCCGAACATCCTGCAGACACGCAGCCCTCCGCCAGGTGCGAGCGTGTGCCGAAACAAGCTTGGTGAATGCCCTTCCTCCTGAACGCGTTTCTCAAGATGATCGCGCCCTTCGTCGACCCGCTCACGCACCCTAAGTTGCGCTTCAACCCGGACTGCATCGCCGAGGGCCTCTTTACACCCGACCAGCTCAACAGCGAGTGGAAAGGGACCGCGAACATCGAGTACGTGCATGAGAAGCACTGAGACGCGCTCGTGCGCATGTCTGCCGAGCGCAGGGAGCGGCTCTGGGAGAAATGGCGCGAACATGGGGCCAAGGTCGGCGTGCGGAAGTGGGATCTGAAGTGCGATGTTGCGCTACAGAACGTGGCGAAGCCTGCAGGCGAGACGGCAGCTGCGCCGGTGACTGAGGTCAAGCCTCAGACCGAGACTGAGGTGGCGCATTAATGGGGCGGCAGCTCCGCTTTGAACGACAGTCTGACTGCATACGACCAACATTTCACTGGGTACATGAGTTATTACGAGCTATAGAGACTGCATTGAGCCTTCTTAGCTTGCTAGTCGCACATGCAATGTGTATCCCATATGTATCCGTCATGAAATGTCCTGAATTTTGTCCCTGCGAAGTGAGAGTAAAACGTTGTCAACGTCGCACAAGGCCTGCAGCTGATACTATCGACGCGAGTTGAGCTAACTCAGCCGACTTTCAGACGCAGACTGCCCTTGGAGCCGCCTCCTCCAAGGTCCTTCCACCATTTCTCCTTGGTTTTGCTCTTTGACTTCACGTTGTCCCGCCCCTGTGAGCCCTTGACCGACGCACCGGAGCGCTTCAGTATGGTCGACAGCCCACTGGACACGCCGCGTCTCCCGCCACCGGGGAAGGCATCCTTGTGTTTTGCTTTGCCTTTGTCCTTCGTGCGAGCAGACGAATCTACGGTGACTTGCGATGCGTCCGCGCCGCCGTCTCTGTCTTCCCCTTCGCGATCGGATGGAGGGTCGTTCACAGACTCGGAGATCGACGCAGAACGTGGACGTTTCTTGGATGTAGAGGACGATGGCATGGGGCGAGCATTCTTCTCCCAGGTCTTGCGGTGGAGACGGAAGAGCGCCATCGTTGCGCGCGCATCGGTCACCTACAAATTTTCGACGATACGTTACAGTCAGGCTGCCCAGCGGCGGACAGAGACGCATGAAAACGTACCGAAGAGTGCTCGCCACCCTGAATTGTTAGGCCCAGTTCTTGCTTCACCAGGTGGCGCAAAGCAGGGCGACGTCCGCGAGAGACTTGGTGCTTGTGTGCAAGGATCTGGGTATCGCGTGTCTGCGGGCGGGGATGGGAGAGAAGAAGTGCCTTCAAGTCGTTGTGAACAGCGTGGCCGACCAGTATTCGATCTTTGAGCAGATCGGCGACCTCCTTCTGAACCTCCTGGAATGGTCTCGCTGCATCCTCGATGGGGACGATGTTAAGGAGGGTGCGGTGGAGGCGAACCAACGAACGCACCGTGTACCATGTCCGAGGGCCGTATTCCCGAGAACTCTGTGCGGTAGTCGACTACGCGTTCGCGCGGTCGGACTATGGCGTCTAGAATGGTGTGGCCGTGGTAGTTGACGAGCGAGACGCGAGCAAGCACGGACTCGGACCCCTCAAGACCCACACCAACCATCTCGCAGTCGAGAGCAAGGTATTTGCCAGGTCTGTAGCGAGCGGCGGAGCGGGGCACAGAATCACGAGAGAGAACGACAGGAGACGACGTTATAGATAGATGGATGTATGTATGAAAGGACACTGGACGTACTGCTTCTGATGAGGCGTATGCTCAACCTCGCCGAACACCATCCTCCGCAACTGCGCGAGCGACTCTCCGTTTTTGACCTCCGGGCCATCAAGTATCGTCGACATCTCTCCAGCTGGTGCTCCTCGGGGGAATGACGGAGTGTCTATTGACGGGCGTGGCGTGTCTGGCTCAGAGGAAGTGCGGGTTTCAGATGTGTTGTGCAATTTGCGCCGCTTGCGCGCAGCAGCAAACGCGCTGACCGAGGCTGGACGTTTTGGGGCGATCTTCTGTGTAGCACGGAAATCAGAGTTACGCAAGGTAGCGAATGAACGCAACATACAGACAACGGACCTTCTGGAGTGCGAGCCAATTTGCCGAGGGAGAGGTTGTACTGGACTGGTCTTTGAGCCCCATTATGTCTGTTTTGACGAGTATTCGTTGCGTGCAGTGCGGTCTCAGCTATACGGTGAGGTAGAGCCTGGCGTAAGGAGCACCAAAGCCGAGCCGCAAAGGAAGCTACTAGTCAATAAAGGCGAGGGCGAGAAAAGCTGAAGCGCTCACAGTATGGTGGCGGGATGCGCCGGGAGAAGCCGAGACCGTGGGAGGAGGTCCTTGTTGCACTTTTGGTGGTCCATCTGTACAAGCCCTGCAAAGGTTCAAGGAGTGTATGATCATGAGTGGTCTTCAAAAGTGCAGTTTCATGATTTCAATGACTCATGAGGGCAGTAAGTAGATGTCGAAGGCCACAAACCTTGGCCCGTCTCCTTCCAGCTCCGCCAATGTCGGCGCCCATAGCCCACGGGCGTCTGATCCATTTCCGGTGTTCCATTCTCTAGAGGCAGAAGGTGAGCAAGGTTAATGTGCATTGTCTTGTGTTTCTGTAATTTTGTGGTTGTGTGAATTATCTGCGAGCATTTCACACTCCGCATTGTCAAAAAACATGTTGGAAACATATTATATCTGGTATTTTCCCATGGGAGAGGGGGGGAGGGGATGTTGAAAAGGTCCTTACTGCACTTTTGGTACCATACCCCCGGTTGAGCATTCTCTGGATGCACCCCTCATGGTGTGAGAAATGATGAGCACCAACTACCTATGGGTGGCAAATAAGTGCACAATTTTTGATCTATACAGCGCACCCCCTGGAGCACCCTTTCCTTGCATCAGCAAAATGCAAAAACTCTGAGAACTCTGAGAAGTCTTATATTCAAACCCAGAATTTACAGAGCTCACCAGACTTCAGAGTGACCCTTCAATCAGGTCAAAAGTTATATTCCATATGATTCAGAAGGGGGCTTTGAGGTCTGAGATATCTGACCTCTGAGGACATCTGTGGAAGATCTCCCAGCTTGCTGATGTGTCTGATCTCCTCAAACGCTATCCAGATAGTGTAAATCTATCATGACTGACATCCTGTAAAGTTTCATAGCAAAGGGTTGAGACCTTTGAGTACAATGGTCAGCAGAAAGATCCCGGCACAATTTCAGATCAACCTCATCACAGAATTGGCCTGGATATTAGATCAGATTAGAACAGATATGCAATCACTCATAATGCGATTATAATGGCGGTAATCATTCCGTATACACAATCCATCATAGTGCAATTACTATCACATGGCACAGCTTGCAAGCGGCATGCAATCCTTGTACAATCGGTACAACTATCACACCAGTTGCAAGGCCAAACAAGCCAGAGGCACCAGCTATTCAAATTGGCTCATATTTATAATGCGGGCTTTCAGACTCATCGTAGATGGACTTGAGCATCACATACAAATAAAGGATGTGTATGGTACATCCCATGCTTACAAGGCACCAACTCCAGTCCGGACCCACTCCAGACTCTGCAACTCCAGTTCGTTCTGACATGTGTTTCTATTGTCAATCACTTCACCCCTTACCACTTCCTTACTTGACCCGAACTCTGATCCCATCTGCTTGTGTCCGCCTCCGTGATCTGACTCCGCCTGGTTCCGTTTATTTGATCCATTCTCAATTGTATCCACTTCTTATTCGATCTTACTATACTTTGTATTGGACGATCATCAGCTTCTGCCTGGCTCTGGTTCCTGACCTCCTTGACTTATGTCTTGGCTACTCCTCTCCGGACTTTCCGACTTTACTATATAAGCCTCCTTGTAGCCACACTTAGACCTTAGTTCTGATATTTTGTTACACTCTCTGTTATGACTCTGAGCTCAATCTATTCTGTTTGCTCTTCTCTCATAGTCCAATCCTTCCGACCAGACGTCTGACCTCTAACCTCTGACCTCTGACCTCCGACTCTTGCTTGACTTCTTATCTCTGGCTTGACTTCTCTCTTGCCTGGTATTATCTCTTGCTTATCTTCTTACTTGTTGCTTGCTCCAGTATAAACTCCAGATATCTTGTCCGTCCTAAATTGAAGACCTTCGTGAATCCTCAAGGTGTTGATCAATAGCTTAGCTGAAGTCTTCATCCTCCACGACGAGCCAGAACTGGTCTTCAAGGCTCAGCCTAACACTTTTGATACCGACAAGAAGAAGATCCATGAGACTCAGACTTCCACCTCCGGATCAAAGTCCTCTTCCGCCCTGAAGTCTTCAACATATTCTATCCATCCCAGTCCTCGGGTTCCTTGACTTCTCTGGGCAACTCCACCCAGAAGAGTTCGTCAAAGCCTGCAACTCTGAAGACCCCGGCTAAGACCACAAAGCCATATGTGGACAAGCTGGGCAAGGACAACAAACGCACCCCTGAGGAACGCCAGTGGCGTTTCACTGCTAACCTCTGCCTTTTTTGCGGAGGCCCCGGTCATACTGTGGACATTTGTCCAAACAAGACCACAGCCAAGGGCCATGCTGCTCCAGCCCAGGCACCTGATGCTCCTGCTGCTCCGGACAACACTCCGGACCCTGTGGAGCCAACAATTTACTGCAATCCTCCACAATCCACGTGCGGCATGGATCAATCATTGCATTGACTTGGCCCACGTGAAACTGCAACTCTGTCTCAATGCTTCCACTCTTTCAGACCCCTCTGCACTCCTTATCCGTCTCTACACCAAAAATCTTGAGAACTCATTCACGGCTCTAGTTGATCCCAAATCATTGCACTGCTTGACAAGCACGGACTTCAGACATCTGCCATACCTCCGCTCCAGTTGTCCTTATTTGATGGAACTTCTAATACTTCTATCACTCGGATAACTATTCTTCCTCTCCACTTTCCCTCCGGGGAAGTTCTGAACATTGACTTCTATGTCACTCTGCTCAACAAATCTGTCTCTGCTGTCCTGGGATACAGCTGGCTCTCCAACTACAATCTGTTGATTGACTGGAAGATGCATAGCATCCAATTCTGGACTACATCCTAGGCCCGTCCTGTACCTCTGTCTGTTCCAGAACCTCCACCAGACTCTGGAGTGCCAGGGCCTCCACCCAAGCCTTCGTCTGTCTCCCTGATTGGGGCAGCCGCATTTGCGTGTGCCTGTAAGCTCCAGGGCTCCGAGAGTTTCACTCTCAACCTATCTGCCAAGTATGCCACAGCCCGTAGTACGTCTGTCTCAGATGCTCGCCCTCCGGACCTTCCTCCCGGAGTTCCAGAAGAGTACCAAGAGTTCATGGACATCTTCAATAAGGCTAAGGCCAACACCCTCCTGGAGCACCATCTGTATGACCTGATAATTGAACTAGAAGACGGCACTGTTCCACCCCTCGGATCTATCTACTCCCTGTCTCAGCTCAAGCTTGATACCCTCTGAGAATACATGGAGGAGAATCTTTGCTCAGGGTTCATTGCTCCGTCGAACTCCCCCTGCGGATCTCTGGTCCAGTGGTCCTCTTCGTCAAAAAGAAAGATGGCTCACTACACTTGTGTGTCGACTATCGAGGACTTAACAAGATCACTCAGAAGGATCATTATCTGCTCCCGCTCATCTCAGACCTCCTTGATGCTCCCCGGAAGGCTTGTATCTACACCAAAATCGACCTCCGGCATGCTTACAATCTAGTCCGCATCACTCCCGGAGATGAATGGAAGACTGCATTCCGGACCTGCTACAGATCGTTTGAATGGCATGTCATGCCATTTGGACTTTCCAACGCTCCGGCAGCCTTTCAATGTTTCGTCAATGACATTCTTGCGGACCTGCTAGACATTTGCGTGGTCGTTTATCTCAATGACATCCTCATCTACTCTGACAACCCTGCCAATCACTGGAAGCACATCAAAGAAGTCCTGCGATGTCTCTGGTAGCACAAACTCTATGCTCGCACCGACAAATGTAAATTCCACATGGAGTCCACCAAGTATCTGGGCTACATCCTCTCTGCCGAAGGCCGGCCTCACCATGTCTACGGACAAGGTCAAGATGACACTCGGGTGGCCAGAGCCCCGGAAAGTGAAAGACATCTGGTCCTTTCCCAGATTTGCCAACTTCTACCTACCGGTGTTTCGTCTCCAACTACTCCAAAATTGTCATTCCATTGACCCACCTGACCCAGAAGAACTTTCCATGGAACTTCTCCAACGCCTGCTGCAATGCTCTCAATACTCTCAAGAAGGCTTCCACCATGGCTCCGGTACTCTATCACTGGGAACCGGATTGACAGATCACCGTCGAAACCGACACTTCAGACTACGCCATCGCTGGAATTCTGTCCATCACCTCAGACTCTGGTGAACTCCATCCAATTGCTTTCCACTCCTGTACTCTCTCCGGTGCGGAGTTGAATTATGACACCCACGACAAGGAACTACTCGCCATTTATGAAGCATTCAAGACTTGGCGGCACTACCACGAGGGCTCTGGAACTCCGGTCGACATCGTCACAGACCACAAGAACCTCGAGTACTTCTCCACTACCCAAACTCCTCACCTGCGGCCAAGCCCACTGGTCCGAGCACCTGTTTCAGTTCAACATGGTTATCTGATTCCACCCCAGAAAGCTTGGAGCAAACCCCGACACACTCACTTGGGTGGGAGTGGGCCATTTCTGGCAAGGTACAATTGATGAGTTTGGGGAAAAATCTATGAATGATAGTGCTTGAGTCTTGAAGTTGTATAAGTATGTACAATATGAAAGTAGAGAGGATGGAATCACAATTTGGTATATAGTAGCATTGCCATAACATAGTCACCTGCAGATTGTAACTTTTTATGATTATAGTTCACAATATTGTCATAGTAGACAACCTTGCCACCATTAGCTGTGCCATTGTGATACCAAGCCCCACCTGATTTATCAATGATACGGCAAACAAAGTGACTTGGCTTATAATAAATGATGCCACATAGACGGTACATCTGTGTAGACTGTCCCAAAATAATTTGTCTTTCAATGACCATCTTGTCCCTAGCAATGAATGCCAATATATTGGGAAGTGTCTCATAGTACACCACTTTCTGCAACTTCCGGTCACACTGAGCACAAGGTCTAGTAGTTTTTTGCACACTTAAGGCATTCATCCACTGAGTTACTGACTTGCCCTGGTAAGTACCTAACTTAGAGGGATTGTTCTTCCAGAATTCAGCATCACATCACGATGGCCATACTCATGTTCAGATTCAGCTTCACATGACTTGCATATGTATTGGGTTTCCAGTATTGGTTCTTTGACCCTAAGAGTTGCACGCACTAATGTATATATATCTGTTGGGTCTGAGCCCTTTGCCCCCAGCTCTGGAATCTTTGTACCTAAAGTATTTCTGAAAGTATTTCTGACTGCAGACAAAGTGAGAGGGATATCTGCTTTGCCTGCTTCTCTGAACATATCACTAAGAAATCCCAATGTATCACTTTGTATAGCTACATTGGCTGCCCAACTCTCTTTGCAGTCTTCATACAGTGCAAGCAGCACTACCAAAATACTATCATATGCACAGCTGTGATTAACACTATCCCATTGGAAACCTCTGAAGCTTTGACCTGCTGGAGGTTGAGAAGCCTTGATTCTCTTGACTTTTCTCTCTGAATGGGATTTAAGTTCTGAGGTTTGGCTATCATCTGCAACATCATCAAACTTGCGTTTTTTGTAGTATTGCCAATCTTGTGCGATGCCTGTGAACCTTTGGCAGGAATCAATGATATGGTATCATATTTTATGGACTTCTTTTTCTGTGATTTTGGTTGATTATCTACTTTGGATTCTTTTGGCTTTGCAATTACAGTCCATGAAATATCTTTTACAGGCTTGTCAATTGGGAAGGGATCTTTGGATGACCACTTCAAGGCATCATGAGTCGCTGCAGGGGTAAAGCTTTCTCCCTTCCACTGCCTGAAGGAGTGAATCAACTCATTTCTAGTAATTCCAACAACCTTTGATGATATCTGCTCCAAGTGCCTGAGCCTGGTAACTTCATCTAGAAGCTCCAGTGCCCTGAATTCTTGGCGCAATGAACCTGAAATGCCTCCAGTTAGCTTGGTAACATCAAATGGCTGAACAATAATTGTACCATCAAGTGTTGCTCCCCGTGATAGGCAAGTGTATACTGCCTGGTGATGTGGGCAGTTATGCATGTCAATCACATTGTCAGGTCTGGTTCTCCCTTGGGATGCAAAGTCAGTCATAGCAAAGTTGGGTACTGCAGCAACCTGGCTTCTGTTTACAAGTACAATAGCACCACTAGGCAGTTTGCATTTCACTGGCCGTGTAACATGTGATAGTGGTATGACATTCTTAGGTAGACCTGGAAGCTGTATGGATCTTGGTGCAGCTGTCAGTTTGACAAATAATGTTTCTAATGCAAATCGGTCATCATCTAAAGGGCGAGATGTCCAGCCAACCACTGTAGCTTCAGCTCCGTTGGTAACACAACACTCTGTGGCTTCATTGACCTGGATCATAATAGGCATTCCTATACATATGCTTAGCTTGCCAGGATGATGGTCAGTGGATGCATGTGGCAAGTGTTATGACTGATTGTCGAGGGAGATCAGGGAAGACTCATGAGATGAGCAGGGGCGTCGATGAGCACTTGTGCAGCGAGAGCGGAGCAATGCTCGACAATCAGGGCTGGGGACAAGATGTATTGAGAGAGGTATCTACAGAGCGAAGTATATCTTGGCTTACCTGGGGACAAGAGGTCGAAACTGAGGGTCCCCAGGTAGCGCTGGTGGTCTTATATACATGAGGGAACAACAGTGTCAGAAGACAATAGTGTGAGAGACATCATGGATGAAGACAATAGCGTGAGAGGGACCATGGGAATCATGGTGATCGAACAATAGGATGACTGGGAAAGGAAATGAATAGTACCGGGGAGGCTGTTCGTAACAGTACCCCTCTCCCAAGGGTCGTGTCCGCACAACCTAACAGTGGGATGTTGGGTGTTGCGCGTAGAATTCCATAACCCGCTGTGGAGCATGGGTCAGGTTTTCTGCAGGCTCCCAGCTGTCGTGTTCAGGGCCCCATCCCTTCCACCGTACGAGGTACTGGAGCTTCCTTTCTCATCCGTAGGGGCGAGACTCTAGCACCCGCTCAACTTTGTACTCCTCTTCTCCTTCCACTTCAATTGGTGCAGGCTCTGGTGGGTGCTGGCCCGGTAGGGAGCTGTACTTGTGTGGCAGCAGCAGTGACACATGGAAGACTGGATGGACAGGTAGGTCTTTTGGTAGATGGAGTTCATAGGCAAGGTTGCCAACTCGGCATACCACTGGATAGGGACCTGCATACCTGTCCACCAACTTCCGAGGCATCCCTGTGACCCGCAGGTTGCGAGTATCCAGCCACACCTTCTGACCTGGCTCAAAGACCGGAGCGTCTCGAGCATGCTGGTCAAAGTGTGCCTTCATGCATTCCGCAGTGAGCGTCAAAGCTGCAGTTGCGTCCTCCCGAGCCCATCGTAGTTCCTCACGATGGCTGTCTGCCGCAGGAACCTCCGTGGGTAGCATTGGGATGTGGAACTGTGGCTCGAACCCATAGAGCAGGTAGAAGGGTGAATACCCCGTAGAGGAGTGGACATGAGAGTTGAA
>ML211568.1:0-19782 GCA_004369055.1 Polyporus arcularius HHB13444
GCGTAAAGCATCGCATGGGCCGTCATGCCCTCGATATGCTCCATCACGACCATCTGGCGGGAACCGCAGCCTTTCGCCTCTGGACCCTCGAGCCATATGTCGCCATGGTACAGCAGCTTGGGAGCCAGGCCTTCCTTTGCGAGGAGCTCGTGAGCGGCGACTCCGTAGTGCTCAACGAACTTCACGACGAGCTGCCGCGGCGGAGCACCCTCGCATTCGACGGCTCTGTAGATGACGCAAGCTTCAGCGACGTCCTTGAGGTAATGGGTATACCTGAATCTGACAATCCGACCGCCATCGCGGTAGGCCGTTGCCAGAGGAAAGTAACGCGTCGCTTTGTCCATGGGTTCCTCCATCTGAGCATAGAAAGAGCGCAGCCGACCGAGCGCATTTCCAAGCGCATAGAAAACGCGCGCAATCCGGTGTGCATTCGCGTCGTCATTCAGCCGGCTGTCGGCAAGCCAGATGTAATCCGTGAGACGGTGCACGATCACACGGGACGTGAGGATGGCGCCGCAAATGGCGATGTAGGACCCCGCAACAGCGATGACGAAGGAAGGGCAAAAGCATGCGTCAAAGAGGGCCTAGTGTTTCGTCAAAAAGGTCCAGGGAGAGCGACAGGCACTGACCGCTTGGGCTGCATCCATCCAAAACTGAATATAGGAGAAAGAGCCCTGGACTGAGCCATCGCCGCTAGAGCCAAGCTCGGCCTTCTCCTCCACTATGGCCAGTCCTGCAAGACCCAGAGGCGGACGCTCTCGGCTGTAGGTGTGCACGTGATCAGCCGACGTCGTATTGCTAAAGGTAGCGGAGAGGAGGTCACTGAGCAGAGACCGTGTGCTCGCCTGACGGCGGACTTCGTCAGTCTCAATCTGGGAAACAGAGTTCACGAGTTCGGCGACTTGTCGAACGAACTCCTCGGGGGGCTGTAATTGCTCATCGCTGCACTCGGCTTTGAATTGCGCAAACGCGTAGTGGAAATCTTCGACGGGAGGAGCGATCGTAGTGGGCTCATCGCCATATCGACCGTCGAGGATAGGGAAGTCACCGCACTGATACTCATAGTACGGCTTCGGATGGCAATTTCTGGATGGAGTGCCACTGGGTCCCGCCTGCCGCACTTTCTCTAAGCCTGGGGTGAATGTCAGGCGTGGGTTGGGGTGTGCTATAGAACAAACGCAAAGATGGGATCCACGTACCTTCCCTAAGCTTTGTAAGAACATCCTTCGCCTCGTCAGAATGCTCAGGCAGCTCAGCCGCATCCATTGCCACGCGCTCCGGGGTGGGGACCTCTACCACGAGTGTCGTAATCGTGTCTGCACGAACGCCCGTGTCTGCCCGACCGCTAGGGTGAATGTAGTCTGAGACGATAACTTCGTCGTCAATCTCCACGCAGAACTTGCTAAGGTCATAATGGTGTTGTTTCAACAACGAAAGCAAGCGATTGCGCTCGCTCTTCGGTAGGAACTCGCGTGGCTGACAGTAGCGGCTCTCAGTAACCTTTCAAGGGCCATGACCACCAGTGCAAGCTCACCTTCCAGAGCACGATACTTCCCGCCCGTTGCCCCATTCTACGTCCAAGCTCTTCGAGGACTTCGAGGACAGGAGCGTTTGAGGGTACTGTGATGTGCCGCGCGCGTGGATCGAGTTCACCATGCACTACTGCAAAGTAGCGCAGCATTGTCGCATTCTCGGCCATGTTATGGCCAGACAGAGGTGTGTGATGACAGAAGGTCAGCGACGTGGAAGCAAGGTCGAGGTGAGCTCGATGGTGGTGGTCACTGAGCAAAGTCAACAACTTGAATGAACCAACTTTGAATGGCAATGGACGACAGGCGGGCCGGCCCGGCCGGGACCACCACTGTCCTCTGTCCTCCAGCGAGCCAGCGTCCTTGCAATACCCAGACCTCGACCACATCCGCACGGCATATCCAAAGTCGTCAATATTCATGTCTCCACCGTCGCTCAAACCCCCCGCCTCAAAAACCACAGACAAAGCGTCATGTAATACGAAGGCAATTACGATAGGTACGTAGTACAAAAACGGAAAAGCACGAAGCACGAAGCCTGCATTACCGTAACCCCAGACCAGACTGCATGCGATGGACGACCAGACGGACACGACGACATATGACCATGACCATGACTATGTGTGTGGACCCACGGGACGACGGGACTATGGGGTGATGGGGTAATGATGCGGGCATGATACGAGTTACGATGTACCGAGACTGAGACAATGATGGGATGGTGGACGTGACTATGGACATGGACGATGGACGATGGACGATGGACGATGATGATGATGATGAGGCAGCACCAGAACCGGGACCGGATGAGCACGGGACATGCATGAAGTACCGAAGATATCAGAGTATTGAGTGAGCCGTATCAATCAGGATGAGAATGAGAGTGAGAGTAAGAGTAAGAGTAAGCGCGAGATGAGACGTCCGCGGGCGGACCGAGCACAGCACGAGCATGAGCATGATAGTACACGAGACTCGACACTCTGACCAGAAGCGAGAAACCAGGAAACCACAACCAACCGAACAATCATACACCAGAAACAGCAGCGCGGCAGACCCGACACACCGAGCCCCCCGCGCCATGCACGCAACACACGACACGCGGCGTGTTCACCACCCCGAATAGTGGTACTCGTCCGCCCAGCTGCGATTCCGCGCCATCGCGCGCCTCGTCCGCTCTTCCCTATCCCCGCCGTTCTGCGCCTGCTCGTCGGGACCCCGCTGCTGCTGCTGCTGCTGCTGCTGCTGCTGGCCCGCAGGCGGCGCACCAGCCTGCTGCTGCTGCTGCGCCCCGTCCCCAGGCATAGCCGTCAACGGCCGCAGCCCACTCCCCAACACGCCCCCGCCCCGCCTCGCCGTCACATTGATCCGGCTCACCTGCCGCTCCCACAGCAGGTTCCGCCGCAGGCTCTCCGACAGCTCCGTCTGCAGCATCTGCCGCCGCGTCGTCCGCGGCGTCATCGGCGGCGCAGGCGCAGGCAGGTTGTACGGGTGCGACAGCGGGATCGGCGCCGTCGCCACGCTCGGCAGCTGCGGGCGCCCTCCAGCACCAGCACCACCACCAGCCTGCTGCATCTGCTGCCGCTGCTGCTGCAGGCCCGACGGCGGCTGCTTTTGCTGTTGCCCGGGGCCGTGGTCGGAATGTCGCCGGCCCGCGAGCGCGGCGAGCTTCTGCTGGGCGAGACTGTGCGAGACCTGGATCGTGTCGTCCGGGTTCTCCTCGTCGCTCTCCGTGTCCTCCAGCTCGGCTTCCTGTGGCCGGCCCCTGGGCCGGTACGCCCCCTGCCGAGCATTATCCGCAGGGGGCTGCACAGCTGCCTGCACCGTGACCGGCGCGACCTGAGCCGCGAGCGGAACAGCGACCGAGCTCCTGCTCGTCGGCAGCATCGGCGAGGCCGCAGCCTGCCGGGCGAACTGCGTCATGTCCTGCGTCGACCTGCTATTGCGGTACGGATGATTCGGCGGGAACAGGTTCGGGTCGGGATTGAGCAGCTGCGAAAGGAGCCCAGACTTCGTGCGGTTGCCCAGGTTCGAATACGACCGTTTCGGCTGCTTGGAGAACATGTCGCGTTCCCGCTGCTCCTCCTCTTCGCGCCGCCGCGCCTCTTCCGCAGCCTTCTTCTTCTTTCGCTCCTTCTCCGGGTCGTCCGCGCTATCCTCGGACGCCCAGTCCGAGTCGTCGTCCGAGTCGGTCTCGTACTCGGACGACGTGGTGATGACGATCCCGCGCCGCTGCTGCGACGGCCCGGCCCCGTTCGTGCTCGCTGTCGCGTTCGCACTCGTGTTTGCCTGCGTGCTCGGTGGTTTCGCAGCCGCGGGCGGGGCTGGGCTCGCCGTGCGCATCCTGCTCAACTCGGTCTTCTTTTCCTTCTCCTTATCAGCCGCGGTAGACTTGCCGGATCGGGAGCCGTTCGAAGACGCCGAGCCAATGTTGAAGGTCGTCGTCTTCTTGGTGTCCGCAACGACGGCCTTCTTCTGCGCCGTCTGCCGCGCACCGTGGGACTGCATGCGCTGGAAGGCGGGACGCACCGGGATGTGGCGATCCTTGGTCTTCCGCACCTGCAGCACGCGCGACCGTTTCGCGGCGCCACCGACCGCGCTTGTGTGGCCCGTCAGTTCCGACTTCATCTGGCTTGACGTGCCGCTACTCGGGCTGTGAGCATCGGGTTCCTGGGCCTGGTCGCCATTCTCCGAGGGCGCCTCTGTGTCAATCCGGTCGGCGTCGGGGGAAGGTGACCCCGCGTCTTGGAGGAAGAACCGTCGGTCGGATGCCTTGAGCGTGTCATCGTTGTAGTGCTTCGACTTCGATGGCGCGGCCGGAACAGCATCATGCGACACCGGCTTCATCGACGTCAGCAAGGAAGTCGCGACCGGCGGCTTGGGCTGCAGCAGCGATACGACCCTTGGAGGCGATGGCTGTTTGGCGCTGCTGGCTGGTGGAGCAACAAGGGTCGAGGAGACGAAGGAGCGCGCAGGGAGAGGCGGGAGCAGATGAGATGATGGTTGGGCGGCAGTCGAGGGGGGGTCGGAATTGCTGGGTGTGGCAGGCGGTGTTGGATGCGGGGTCGGATTGACGACCACAACGCGGGGAAATGATGAGCCGTTAGTCGGTGGGGGCGTAGAGGGCAGTTGGACAGTCGGTAGGGTCGCGACGATTGGCCTGGGCTGGACGATGCGCGGGATGGTGGGCGAGCGTGCCGCTATTTCGCCCTCGACGTCGAGCTTGCAAGGAAGAATGTCGAGGATCATTTTACCGACACAGGCGGAAGTCTGAGGCTTGCCGCGCTCCATGGGTGCACTGGCGGTACTCAGTCGCCGGCCGGCAGTCATGACGGTGGTTGCGGAGTGCTGGACATGCCAGGAATACGCCGTGGCGACATCGTTCGCGGGCGAGAGTGATGGATGAGGTAATGGGACTAACCACCGAATTTTGTCAGTCGACTTGACCGCTATGTTGGCGAGGATAAATCGGAGAAGTGTGGGTGGCCGGTACGTACCTTGTGGGGTGACAAGGCCATCCTCCGATATTGGAGTGATAGGCGAGGGACTGCGCTTCTCGGAAAAGGATGGAGAGAGGGAGCCGGGAGAGGAGGAGGGCGTGGTTTGGGAGAAAGCCATCTCGCGATACCACAGGCGCCAAGAGATATTCTCGAGGCGACGGCCGTCCTTGAGAGACTCCTTGCACTTTGTGAAAACTTGATGACAAAGAATTGAGCGGCGGTAGAGGAGATTGAAAGAAGGGGGATACGCACGAGCCCAGAGGCCATACAAGGCGTCTTCGCCCTCAAGGTCCTTGACGGCATCTGCGGCGACGGACAGGATGGGGGATGGGAAGTGGGAGATCATGGTATCGAGTAGCGCCAGGATGAAAGCAGGTAGTAGTACAGATGTGAAGGAGTGCTTGCAGATGGGGAGACAGACGGCGTGGAGAGATGTACAGAGTGGGCCGCCAGACGAACGATGTTGGAAACCGCCGGGAGATGGGGAGAGGGCCGCTAGAGGACACAGGCGGGGAGCGGTGCCGGATGGACGGCGGCGATGAGTGCGTCGGGGTCCAGAGTGGGAGGAGCCGCTGAGCACGCCGCGGGGGGCGGGGCGGGGGACGTGGGGAGGGGGACGATGGCGGAGGTGAGGGCGATGAAGAGGGCCGGGAGAGACCATCTGCCCTCGCGCTTTCACTCGTCTCTGCCCAGACGCCGACGGGCGACAAACACGCGACGCGGTCCGGGCGCCGCCCTCCCTCCGGTTGCCTTTTCGGGGCATCGCCACCCGAACCCATTTACCCGGACGCAGCGCCCGACGTCCTCCGACGCTCAGCCATCACATGCACGCCTCGTTCTCCTCTCCCATGACCACCTCTGCTAAGTGCACAAGCCTGCGCGACAGCCCAACAAACCTGTGGCTAAGCCTGTCTTGTTGCACATCGACGGTTGATTGCTCCTTTCTCATATTTTCACTCTCCATCCGCGTTCCATCTGCGTTCCGACCCCTCTGTGATTCCTGTATGTAGCTAGCATGTTCGACTTTTGCAGGCTCAACGTTGTCGGCCGCCCGCCCCACCGCTGTGCATTACTTAGCCCCACCCGTAGGTTCTGCCCCCGGACGTGCCCCGTCCAATCGCCATCCGGGATCTCGACCCACACACTGCCCGCGCACGGCGGAAGCAACTGTGCAGCCTGTGCTTGCTCGCGCCTCTCTGTTATACTTCACAACCGCACGCACCGAGACCTGTTGCTATACCACCCACACACGTATGTACCTGCAATTTTACCTCCGCGCACCTCCATGGCCTCCGCGCGTGCCTCCCCTCCGCTCTCGACGTACCTGCTTATGGCAACCTCATCCCCGCACTCCAGCTGGCACCAGCAGCCACGCTGCCCATGCCGACGGCCTACTCTGGTCCTCTCCGCCCTGGGGCAACCTCCACTGATCAGTGACCAAAGTACTTACATATCTTGTAGCCGCCGCCTCATGTGTGCCGCTTCACCTCGACCGTTTCAACTTCACGAGTGCTCCTCGTCGCACGTCATGGCGCGCACCTCTCCTCTCCACCCACGAGGGCGAGCATGTGCAGCTCGCTAGCAGTGCACGCCCTAGCCACTGGCCAGTCGCAAGCTCTCGGGCTCGGAGTCGCACGCACGACTGCAGCCGGTACTATGAGGTGATGACGCCGCCGTATACGTATCGAACCTGATCATGGCACTGGCAGCATCGGACATCCTCGCCGTCCACGAGATCGCGCAGCTGCGCATGCGCAGGCGGGACTCCGTCGGGAGACGTATGCCTGCGCAGGTGTCGGTCTCATTATTGACAAGCTGTGACACATCAGGACACATCCCCAGTCGCACTCGCAGTCGTGCAGCTGATACGTACTGGAGTATTCTAGTCGACACACCGCCAGCGCTGCTGCGCTCAAGTCTAAATTCAATCAGACCTCTCTCTCCTGCCAATCGCGCCCGCATCGTTCCAGAATCCCAAGCCTGCATGTCCTCCTGCCCCTCGTCCTTCTTGCCCCAGTTCCACCCTCAGCTAGCGCTCGTTCAAGCCTCGGCCTCAGGCCTCAGTCATCATCTGCATGAGCCTCACTCGACAGCGCGAGCCACCTCGACCTCGCCGCCGCCCGCTCATACCTCCCTACGCTGGCCCCTGCTGATCTGTAGCTATCCCCACGGGCACGCGTCTCGCCCATCTCCCAACTCCCAGCTTCGATTCAACCGCTCCCAGCTCCCCGCTCCCAGCTCACACGGTCGTACTCCAAGTCGCCGATCACTTCGCTCGCCTGGCTCGCATCGCTCCAACACTCCATTAATATGCGTATGTATATTGACAGTCCCCACTCAGTACTCAGTACGATGCGCGAGCCGGATCCAGTGCTGATCCTGATCCACTTTCATTTCGTCACTACAGTACTGCTGGTCATCTGGCGAGTGTGTCCTGGTCCACTGTCGACTCCATGCTCGTGTGCCGCCACGCGCTCGGCCCCCCGCCCATCCATCCAGGTTCCACGGACCACGGGCCACGGACCACGAACCACGGGCCACGGGCCACGGCGGTGCACAATTGACAAGCGAGCGAAGCAGAACCCTGCGAAGGTCGCCGCAGCGTCCAAGCGAATGTTGTGGGTCCACCGTCGCACGCCCTGTCAGATCGCCGCCGCGTAAGTACTCGTACTTACATCCGTGCACGCAGCACTGAGCACACTGCACAGCGACTCTCGCCGACAGTAACAGTGACAGTGATCCCGGTGAGTTACGCGTAGGCAAGCTCGATGTATACGCAGCACTCACCGCTCACCGCCCAATGTTCAGATCGGCGGTACCACCCACCGCTGTACCAGATGCAAGTACTAGTCCAAGCCGTTTTTGGTACGGGGGGCAGGTGGCTCTGCGGTGGTCGCGTCCCCGTATGTCGTGGATCACGCAAGATCAAGTCCTCGAGTCTTCTGCAGGCCGTCATACAGGTACTGTATTCGATCTCAATATTCCGATGACTAGTACTGTCGACCATCACTCACACCATCGGGCCATTGCGTTTGTCCCGAACGACGCACGTCCCCGCCGAACTTGCGTCATGATGCGCGGTACAGTGCTGCGGCCACCTCAGTCCGGCCGCGGAGTCGGCTAGGGCAGTCCTGAGGTTTGAGTCCTGAGTCCAGATCCCGCTTCGTGCTTCGGCTGAACCTCCAGCTTCCAGACATGCCATGAATCCAGATTCCAGGCATCGTTGTGCGTTGTGCGCACCGCTGCCGCATGCATCACTCTATCACTGACAGTCGTCCCAGCCTGGTTCCAGCTTCGACCCGTCACCCGGTCCTTCCATCCTCGTGCACCGCGAGCACTATCCAGTGCCATCGCTGTATACGTACACGTAGCAGGTACATCTATCTCAGTCTGTCCATTCAGCAGTGTGTCCGGGACCAACCGAGGTGTTTTTCAGCACCACTGCCCCGACCGAACAACTCCTACCTACCCACCCACCCACCTTCTTTGTCAATGAGCCAGCACTCCGATAACTAACTTATACGTCATGTACCGCACCGAGGCCTCAGGCTGTCGCTGGCCACCCGAGTCCGATTGTACTCACTCGTACAGCGGCGGGAGCTCCAAATCCTCACGCCGTCTGCCCGACCGAGGTCCGAAGTAGACCGTATCTCCGTCGTACACAGGCCGCCTAAGCATCCTTCTCCTTCTCCGCGGTCCCTCCCTGCACGGCACCGGTATATACTACCGGTGCATTGCCCCAGTGCCCGTGTTTAACGTCCATTTGTCGGGTTCAAGTTCAACTGCTGAAGCACCCGATGTCACTTATCAAGGAAACGTGCACGACAGCTCGAAACTCACGCGCACGAGGTCTAGACGGACAACGTTGACCGCACAGGCACGGCACGGCGACACGGCACGCTCGAGCGTACAGTACGTGTCCGTATACGCAAAGGCCGCTCGCTGACCAGGTCTCCAGTTTTCACACAGCACGGACGCGAATTCGATAAGTACGTACTTACCCCGAGCACTTCTAGCAAGCTCTTCCCCTTCCGGTCGACGTCCCACCCACATATATGGAACACCACCCACATCTACACCTCTCCTGTATTGAACACGTATGTATCGTATCGCGTATCGCGTAATCAGCCGTACCGGCAGCGTACCTCTGTTGTAAAGTAACTAATGCTACACATAACTCCCTCTCAACGACACAGACAACACACAACAGGACACACACAACAGACAACAGACGAACAGACACAAGGGACAAGGGACACGAGACGAAGCAACAAGTCACAACGCCCCAGCCCCAAGCCCAGAAATACAAACAACTATATGTACGAGTAATACAGTCCGGAAGCCGGAAGCGTACAGTAAAAAAGTATGGACACAACAACAACCCCGCCCCCTTGAGCCTTGAGCTTTTTTTTTGGTACGTATACGCTCCCGAAGCCCCGCGCCCGCCCGGGGCTGGCAAGACCGTGACGTACGACGAACCCCGCCTAGCCGGAGGCGTGGAACGACGCGACCGCGCGGGACCGTCCGGACGCGGACGCGGACGTTGCGGGTGCACTCGAGGGGAGTCCCGGACGTGTGCTGAACAGGGTGGAGGTGGAGGCGAGGGTGGAGAGGCGGGGGAGGAGGCGCGGGGTGTGGGGGCAGCCGCACTCAATAGAGCAGGTGCCATTTTGTCGCCGCTACAGCGAAGGATAGTCGTCGAGTCAAGTCGATCTACGGAGGGGCGAGGAGCGAGGAGAGGAGAGAAGGCCGCGCCGCGGCCCAGCACGGCAGCCCAGCTGGCAGGATGGGCGAGCGATAGCAGATAGCGTTCAGTCGTTCGTGCGTGCGCGCGTGCGTGCGTTCGACGTCCTCCACGCGGCGGACCGTTCGACCTGCAGCGAGATCAAGGTTCAAGGATGCGGTTCTTCCAGTCGTCGAGGAGGACGAGGGCGTGCGAGATGCAGTACGGGATACACGTAAACGCGCACGCACGAACGGCGAGATGACCGAGCACACACAAAAATCCGAGCACCGATAGGACCGATAATAGCGTTTCCAAGCCTGCAGCGGCGAGGTCGAGCTCCACATAGAGCAGGGATCTTATGTCCGGTCCGCCTCGTCGTCCGAATGCGCGTCGACGTCAATCACGCTCCTCCCACTCGGCACGTCGATCACGTCGATCTTCACCGTCGACGGCAGCGCGGGCGTTTTCGTCTGTGTTTGCGTTTGTGTTTGCGTTTGGGGGGAGCTCTCCGCTGGGGGCGGGAGCGGCCCACGGGGGCGCGTGTCTGCGTTAGTGCACGTCCCCTTTTCGAGATGGTACTTGAGCCCGTTGGGGTTCAGGTACGACTGCAGTTCGCAGCACGGACGGCCGAGTCCCGATCAGCACACCGCGCGGATGGACGGCGAGGACAAAGCGTGGTGACATACCTTCATACAGCCCGGATGCTGCAAGACACGAGACGCAAGAGGCAAGACGCGTGCACGGAATAGCGTGGAAGTTCGAGCGTCGCGGTCGCGTGCGTCGGTTGCGCCGTCCGGGGTCCAAAAAGTAGCACGGTGGCGACGGGACCAGACCAAGTGCGGTCGCAGGATGACGACATACGGGTAGGGCGGGGGTAGAGCGAGGCGAGAACGATCGCGTCAGTAAAAAGCAATTAACCTCGAGCCAACAGAAACGAAAAGGGGACACGGATGACGTCCCCGAGTGCAATCATCGCGCGGTGGACCCTTCTGGGGGTTAGTGTGCGCGGTGGCGTAGGCCACGGGTAATGGAGACTAATATCCGCACGCACGATCGGAAGCGCGCGGCCAGGGCTGTCGCGTCGTGATTGATAGCGTTTGTGCGCGCGCGTCCGTTTGTTCCCCGCGAGCGCGTCGGAAGAAGCGAAGACACCACGTCGAGATGTCATGCTGAGACGCATACGCACGCGCTGCCGCGGGGTAACAGCGGGGTGCGTGTACGTGTGAAGCGATGACACTTGCGGGGACGTAGAGAGTGTGCCTCGGGATGCGAGGACGGGTCGGGAATAACGAGGGCAAGAACGGAAGGGGGACACTCACCGGACACTTGTACTGCTTCTCGCGACCGTCCCTCTTCTTGTGTGCTGGGGCAGGCGCGCGCTCCGGGGTGCGTACGGTCGGGCGGCTCCGCGCGATGGGGTCGACGCGTGCGGAACCGTACTGCTTCGTTGTTCGTTGCGGTCCCACACCGCGGCCACGTTCCCTCGGGGTGGGTTCGTCGTCGTCGTCATCATCAGAATCAGAAGAGGGTGGAGGGGTTCGCGAGCGGGTGTTCTGGACGGTGAAGAGCGCGGGGGGCAGACAGAGGGGCTCGTCGAGGGTTGGGGAGGAGTAGCAGGAGGTGGCGCTGGACGCGGCGGAGGAAAGCGGGGAGTGGATGAGGTCGGGAACGTTGCGGATGTGGGGCAGGTCGATGTCGGGAAGGACGCGGTGGGCGCCGTGGTGGGGGATGGGGTGAGTGACAGGTTGGAGCGGGGGGTCCGGCTGGGGGTAGCTGATGATGTAAGACGCGTGGGCGCCGGAGGGGCGGGGTTGGGCGTAGACAGGGCTGGAGTAGAGGGGACGGTCGTCATGGGGGAGGGGGAGGACGTGCTCCTCTTCGAAGTGCTCGAGTAGACGATGGAGGTCGGGGAGATTCTGGCCGCAACAGGAGAAGTTGGAGCACTGGGGGCGTCAGACTGGGAGAGATGGTGGATGCACGCGACACTTACGAAGGACTGGTCGAAGGAGGACGAGTCTATGAAGGAGTCGAAGAGAGAGTCGCTGCTCGAATCGTCGTAGGTGAACGGGGATGACATGTTTCTAGGGCAAGTGATGAGTGTGATGTGCGCGCGTGACGGCGACGAAGGACTCACTCGTCGAACATGCTGGCGGTTGTGTGGCAAGGGCGGGAAGGGAGATGGGTTATAAGACGCGTCGGGGGCTTTGAAAGGAAGCGTGTTAGAGACGTCGGGGGTAAGAAGGAAGCGGGCAGCGAGGATCGTCGGAGTATAGATAACGGGCGGAGTGACGGATTATAACTCTTGGGAGAAAACAGACCACGGTCGATCACGGGAGAGCGCGCTGACGGCGGTGGAGAATTAATGCTGGCGTCGGCCACCTACGTCGGGCCCACGACGCCCCGCGCGAACACAGCAGAACCTTCCCGCAACGTGCCCTCGACGTGATTCACCCCATGCCATCTCCATATGGACTGCCACCTTCCATTTGCGACTGCTCGATCGCCTGCTAGCGTCCTGTCCGTCCATCGTACTCGCGCCTTCGAGCGCTGTCCCAAGTATACAGCTGCGCCAACTCGGAACCTGCTTCCGACGCGACGCCTCCAACTCGGTGTGGGACGCAGTCCTCGAATAAGTACACCGCGGACTCGCACCCAGCGGACGTACAGACACCACGCATACCCATGCACCCGTCACAAGGCCTCTCCGAACCAGATATAGGTCAAGATAATCGGGCGACGAGCCGCAGCTCGACCTAAGTACGCGCATACACCGGGAGCCGACGCACCTTTTCGTGTGGCCGGTCAGCTGTGCGGCCCGTCCAGTCAGCTGTGTAGTCGCCTGCAGTACGCGTTGAAAGACGAGATCAAGCAGACAAGAGACCGAGGGCAGCGAGTTCGAAAGTCGACGAGAGCTTGCCGTGGCAACGAGGCGCAGGGCACATGGTGGCAGGAAGCAAAGTTTCGCGCGGGCGTCTATACAGTGTTCTCCGTCTCGACCGGGCGGCGGTCGTCCTCGACACTCTTCCTTCATGCATACATACATCTGTAACTCTTCTGTTCAGCTTCTTCTGGTGCAAATTACCGCGTAGACTCGTCCTCGCAGGCGCGCTTCCCTCGCAGCCCGCGCATCAACAGACTCAGATCACGGCCGGGTCGCTTCCTGCTCTGCGCACCGTCGACTGCATGCGTCCTCCTCAGCCTCGTCGCCTTGCCGGAGTTGAGTTGAGTGCATAGGAATCAGGGTGCTGCTGCTGGAAACCAGGTAGCGAGGCGGGCGGGGGGCAGTGGTAGACCTGGTGCAGAAGTCAGAACTACCGCGACCGGGTGACGGGTCGGTATGTCTGCTCGCATTCGTCGTGTCGTATGTTGACCATCGCCGTCGCCGTCACAGGTGTCGTGTGCCGTGAGCATAGATATCCCCGTGTCGCCTCGCGTGCCTCGAGTCGCGACTGGCAGGCAATCCAGACGATGGTTAGCCGGTTCGACTATCTATCTGTCCGTACGCGGTCCTTCTGTCCGGTGAACACAGAAAAAACCACTGGTGCTGAGTACTGAACACCGACGACCACCCTCTGCATTGCGCCCGTCGGAGTCGGACGACGTCGTAGGCGTAGGCGTAGGCGTCGGGTGTGCATACGTCGCCGTGGTACCCTTGTGCAATGCAATTGGAAGCCGTACGACGACGGGCGTATCCCGACACAACACTACATAGTCGCGACCCCCCCTCCGCCCAAAGCCGACTCGGAGCGACGCTGGCGGCGGCGCTCTGGCAGACTAGGCGATCCAACAAACCCTTGGTCGCAGGTACGGGCGTGTCTCGGCTCTCACTGCTCAGGCTGTCCGTTCAGAGGCGAAGCGTTTCAACTTCTGGGCACACAGAAGCGGCCTGACGCACCTTGAGCCTGTCTCAATATCTGTGACGCGACAGATCCGCATTCGAGTTGCAGGTACTATGTATATCACGAGGAGAAACGGTGCAGGTCAACTACAGTGCATGATCTGGGGCATGGCGAAAAGGGTGATACGCCGGCCAGAAGACGTAGACTGCGAATGGTAGTGGCGTCAGTCAGGATGGCATAACATGCATGAGACGAACGTCTACGCACGTAACACACGAGAGCTTGCAGAATCGGGCCGGAAATGAACGACGAACAGGATGAAACGACCGTCACAGCATGCACTGAGAGACGCGGTGCCATTTCGCCACCTGCCATTGCAAGCCGAGCATCCTCTTCACACCCCTCACGTCCTCCGGATCCAGGTAAACATGGCTCGCGGCGTGAGTACTGTTGTCCTTGAAGACAAACAGCCACTCGACATCGCGCATAAGGAGAAGGTTGCGCTTCAGGCGAGGAAGGTTGGGGAACGCGAAGTATATGTCGTCCGGCATCGTTACGATGGTGAAACCACGTATCCTTCTGAGGGCTTTGTTTGCGTCTTCGGGTGACATATGCGAGAGATCTGGGCGGTTCATTTCCTTATGGACTACCTTGCTATGGCGATAGATGCAGTCTTCGTCGATGACTATGCCGTAAGCGAGAGTCGGGGAGGGCCCCTGCGGGATGTATTCTTGGACAGGCCTGGGTGGCAAGTTCGGGAGTGGTTCAGACGAGTTCGATACGGCGTTCATGTTGCGGTGGGTGTGGCTTGACGTTCCGGTGGACGTGGTTTGCATGCACGAGGCGAACGGTCAACACTCCAGCAAACGCCCACGGTACGTATCTCGGTTGTCGGCCCGAGGAGGAAATGGGCGTCTGGGTTCCCTAATTCGGCCCATGCGCGAGGGAACTTCTTGCCTTGCACCATCGTTCCTCGCTAGCTCGGTGCTACGCACTCTGCTCCTGCTTGCATTCGAGCTGCTCTTCCTACTGTCAACAAGTCACAGTACTCAAGCCAAGTATATCGAGGAACGCGGACATAGCTCAGCGCATCAAAACATACGCTGTGAGTCATGTTCGTTCAATCTCCGTGCCATCCCCATTTTGTGTCCTCACTCGGACCATAAGGGCGACCCGGAATACTGCTTTAGCCGCTTGTTTGATTAATCTCAGCTGTTATAAGGCGCGCCTCCCCCGTTTCAGAATGCATGGAAAGAGGCAAGGGAACGAGAGTGGACACATGGCTTTCCTACAAGTTATGCGTGGAGGTTGCGCCACGCTCGGTCAGAAGTGTCTACTCGCGCTGCGTGATAGTCTCCCTAGCAGAGACATCCTCGCCGCCATTGAGGGACACAACAATTTCTCTGATTATCGCCCCTGGCGACCCCGACAAAGATGTTCCCGCCTACGCGCTGTCCGTTCTGTCAACACGCGGTGACCTATGACCGGATTGCATCACGATGAGATGCATATATTACCCGTGTGTCCCACAATCAGGCCTCAGGAGATGGGGAGGCGACTGGGAGCACGCGCTGCAGAAACGGAGAACGCACACAGGCCATCGGTGACGAACTTGAATCCCATCACCCTCTCCGTCCCGGTGTATATGCAAGAATGTCACAAGCTTCTTTCACAATCGTCCGTCTAGTATCGAGAATATTGCATAGCGGCTTTCTCTCTCGTGGGGCTTCCCGCTGGTCTTCGTAGTCTGACTAAGTATCGTCCGGATGCGGGACGTCCCCGCTTCGGCCGGGAGGGTCCAAGCTCATACCCTCATCCTGTCGTGCAGCATTCATCATATTTTGACTTATCTGAAGTATCACTTCCCTCGTTATCATGAGCAATCACCGTGTCGCGTAGACTAACAACGTTACCAGCCCGCACCACCATCTGCCTCCGAGCTCAGTATGAGCCTTTTCTCGCTCAACGACGACGTTCTTCTCGCCATCTTCGCCAATTTACATGGCGAAGATGCACTGAACGCCTCTCTCACCTCAAAAAGAGCATACAGGCTCGCAGGACCTCGCATCGCGGCCCGCATCAATTGCTCGAGCCCAGCGGAGCTACGACGACTCCATACCTATCTACTGACGGATCTACCCAATGGCACTCCGCGCGCACGATCTCTGGAGCACCTTGTCATCGATACCTCTACTTTCGAGGCAGCAGAGAACGATGACGATTCGTCTTACTACGGCGACGACTTCTCACAGGCGGAACTCATCGGAGACATCCTACTCCAAGCACGCAACCTGCGCGAGCTCTCCTTCGAGCGCTTTCAACCGTGTCTCGAACGCGATCCGCGAATTGGAGATGCCATACGCTCGCTCACCAGCCTTATCAACATGCGACTCTTCACCATATCCGATTCCTCGCTTTCCGTCTTCGACTCCTTCAGGAGCGACCAGCTTGCGCGTCTCACGCTGTCCTACTACGTTTCGGACGAATTCCCGCTCGAGAACCAGACTAAGACGCTTCCGCCGCTCCTCTCGGTTTTGTCGTCTCTCCATCGCCTCCGCATCGTCAAGTTGTGGAACTTCGATCCGACAGCGGGTCTCGCTCGAGAGGCGTTGTCGTCCCTGCCCTCGCTCCCATCGATACGATACCTTCGTCTATCTGACACGTCCATTCCCGCCCTAGATATGGTGGAGCTTTACCCCGCCCTATCCACGCTCATCGTCTCCTTCAGCTGGGAAGCCGAGATGATGCCAGTCAGCGAAGGGCCAAAGTGGCCTCCTCTCCAGAGGTTGATGGTCGCGGAGCTTGGAGACGCCCTTCGCATCTCCAAGCGACTCCGCACTGTGGACCAGCTCCAGATATCCAGTCTCCTCCGACTATGGGACAGCCCGGGGTTCTCTGAGTACGGTCCAGCGCAGCAGCCCCTGCTCGAGCTTCTCCGAAGCACATCGCCCGTCAGTCTCTTCATATGCGTGGAGACGACCTGTCAGGAGGAAGATCTCTGGGGCGAGCTTCCTCGCGCCGCTCCCCGACTGCGATCGCTAGAGCTCCAGCTTGAAGGGCTCGTGCCTGTGTACGTCGAAGACTACTCCTGGCTGGTACGCGCTCCTCCCTGCTCATGCCTATCATTTGCTCACAAGCTCATGCACGGTCCAGAGCAAACTCCCCGCCGCCCTCAGCGGTCTGCCACTGGCATGCCTCCGGGTGCTCGTTCCCGAGCAGAAGCAGCGCCGATGGACAATGGGGTTCGCATCCAAGGAGGAGGGACTAGCCAAGTTCAAGCAGCAGGAGGTCGATCGCGTGAAGGCTCTGGCCGCGCTCCCCGACCCGCTCGTGCGCGCCCTCCCCTCGCTGCGTTATCTGGCGGTCGGGGACATGGCGCCGAACATGCAGCTCTTGGGCGACGGCGCCGACGTGGATGCCTCGGTCGCTGCGCTGCGCGTGAAGGACGAAGAGGTTGTCTGGGAATGGGACGAGCTGCGGCGGCTGTCCGCCGTCAGGAAGCAGTGTTGGTGGCGGATCGTCGACGGCCCAAGTGGAAGGGAGCTCGTGGAGATCTCAGAGTACGAGGGCGAGGAGGCGCAGTGGCAGATCGAGTCCGTGACTGAAGATACTACCCACATCGAAGGTGAGTCACTCGCTTGGTGTATTACCCACCTTCCACTCACCTCGGCACTCCGGTCTGTAGAAGGTTTGGCATCGCTCTCCTTCTGATGTTTGTGTGGACGCATACTAGGCTCATAACACATAAAGCACGTAAAGACGCATTCGCACACTGGTTCAGCGAGGTCATGAATCGGGCACGCTGTGATCACAGCACAACTTGAGCATTCGAGCTTTGTCCCCATGCACAAGTACGGCACGCGGTTCCCTATTCCCGATCGGCTTGCTCCAAGTTGGCGAGTCTCAAGGACAACTCTACCACAAGGGTCCAAGCTGGTAATGCTCGTACGGCGAGCCCACATCTTACGCATATCCGCAGTTGAGCCGAGAGGGATGTTTCCCCTATACGGGTGGGAGTTTGTGGCGGCGAGGGGCTTGAAATCAGAAAGCTTCAAGAGCTACTGTCATGACCGCCATACGCGCCCTCGCCCGCTTGAAGCAGACTCTAGCTCAGAGCTTGCCGTACTGTGGCGGCACCTTCGAGCTGCCATCCGACTCCTTCGAGCTCTACTATGGCAGAGAAAACGCCAAGTGCGTATGCGTCGACCCCTATCCTTGCCTTTGGACTTACTGACGCGTATCGCGGACAGGTTCTTGAACCTCAGCAAGACTGCGAACAATCCGGACGCTCTGAACTCGCTTCAGTCTGCGTGCGAGCCTGCGCAGTTCGGGAGGCACACGGAGACGGTGCTGGACGAGACGTACCGCAAGGCGGGAAAGATGGATACAAGCGAGTTCCTCGTCCGGCTCGACGTGGTGAAGTCCGGTCTTCTCGACGTTGTGTGTTCGAGTCTCCTGTCCGGCGACAAGTCGCGCCGCAGTGTCACTGCGGAGCTTTACAAGCTGAACGTGTATGGTGAGTACTGTGCGAGGTTCTTTCTTTAAACTCTCGGTTTGACAATCGGTGCACACGCGCCTCAGGCGAAGGCGCGTTCTTCAAGCCGCACACAGATACACCGACAAACAGTAACATGTTTGGCTCGCTCGTCGTCGTGTTCCCCACCCCGCACTCCGGCGGGACGCTCGTCCTCCGTCACCATGAGCACGAGTGGACCTTCGACTCGGCCAAGCTCCTCGCTGGCACGTCCAACCGTTTCGCGTACGCCGCGTTCTTCAGCGACGTTGAGCACGAAGTTACCCCTGTCACTTCCGGACACCGCATCAACCTCACGTACAACCTATACTGGGCCGACTTGGGGTTGGACGGCATAGTCCTCAGTACGCAACCGGATGGTGTCAACGTCCTGCAGCCGCCGAGCGCGAACGCGACTGACGTCGGTCGCATTCTGTCCGAAGTTCTGGAGGATTCGTCGCTGCTGCCTGCCGGCGGTACGCTCGGGTTCGGCTTGCGGCACGCATACCCGTTCCCTCGTACCTGGGACCCCGCTGTCGACAAGTTGGACCCGCTTCTCTTACTTCCTATCCTGCTGAAGGGCAGCGATCTCGCGCTGTACGACGCTTGTGATGCGCTCGGACTCGAGCCCAAGCTGAAGTTCATCAGCGAGACTGACGACAAGCCGGTGTTGCTCGACCGAGCGGTTCAGCTGAGCGTCATGGAGATCGAGGACCCGGAGGGCACGATGCTCCGAGAGCACAACGGCGTCGTTGTTGAAGAGGTCGGCGCAGACTTCGAGCCGTCCGAGGAGGATATCGGCAAGAGCGTGCGGCCGGTGCACTGGGTGACGCGTGTGGGGGCGATCAACAAGCTCGCATCCACGTACATTCACTACGGGAACGAGGGCGTTCTCAGTCATTTGTACATGACTCCTTGCCTGACCGTGGAAGTAGGCCCTGTGGGGGCGCGCCAGACATCGCGGGCAAAGTGAAACTCCGGGAGGCACAGAAATGAGGTGTCGCGTGCGATGCTGAATTGTTCGGTGCATGTGTGGCCTCGAGTGTATGAGTACTTAGGCAGTAGCAGCGACTTCCCTTCGCTCAGCATGAACACCTTGTATGTACCCGACCAAGCAAAGCCTGATTGGCATCCTATCGCAAAGATTACGATTGCGGCCAAAGACATCAGTGATCATACGCACAATACCGACGGCACGATTTCTGGTCATATCCGTTCTCTCGAAGCGGCCACGGTCATATTCTCTAACCAAGTCGCCATCTGGTGCCATATGTATATTCGTAACTTGAAGCGGAAACCCGGCCGGCCTCACTTCACGTCGTGTCGTCCTACACTTCGAACGTCCCGAGGAACTCTACGAAGATGATGAGCCAAAGCCTGGCATGATGAGCTGATAGCTCACCGTGCAAACGTTCTATTTTCTCGAAGTCGGCGTCAGCGATGTATCGCTGGATGGCAGCGGCCTTGCGGATAGTGAGCAGCTCCCACTCTCTCTTCTCTCACAAATATCACTTAGTTTGTTTAACTTTCTCGCATTAGTTGATGTAAAACAGTGTTAAACATATGCATTAGTCCACGCATCGAGACTACAACGAAACCAAATTCATGACAACGGTCTCTGCGTGTTTCTACACTAAACACCGTTAAACCGTGCTAAATAACTTGTTTAACCCTGTTT
>ML211569.1:0-19776 GCA_004369055.1 Polyporus arcularius HHB13444
AGACGCGGGCAAATTGAGCGCTGATGGTCCCCGGAATCCAAGTTCGAGAACTCCAAACATACGACATTCAACCTGATCCTGCTCGGCAACGGTACCGAGGGACCCTGGCAGACCCTGGCTCGCGTCCAATACTGCGATCGGCCGCCGGCCGCACGCAAATGAATGAAGTTGTTGCGATCAGGTCGCCGGATTGGACATCCCCGTGCGTCAACTTTGACTTTAAAAGCTCCTTGGCGCGTCGTGGGCCCGTCTGTGCTCGGGACAGGGAAGGGTTGGGAAGGGGAAGAAGGCCTGTATACATACTATTAGTATGCACGACATCGACGTCCGACGGCCGCTGACGTTCTGCAGCCCTGTATCCATGCAGACGTATCCCTGATACATACATACACAGACAGTACACGTCTATGGAGTGACGCAGCATGCTGATGAGCACGGACGGCTTAGTCAGAACCCAGACAGGCACGCAGCAACGCTGAATCCGATTCCGATGCATCTCGTACGTGGAACACGTCATGCCGCCATCTCGCCATCCCGGCGGGGTCCTGCGACTGAAGACAAGACACACAAGACCTCGTCTCCAGCCGACTCCGTCTGGCTTCTAGCTGTGATCGCCCGCACCTTCGCGGCCGCGGACGCTCACAAAACAACAGCGGAAATGAAGCGTTCTGGGAATCTGGAACCCCGCCACGACCAGCCGCCGCAGCGATGTCCGCGCATTGCTTCTTCGGGTCCAAATGCCAAATGCCGTCGTCACGACACGCGAGCTTCGGGAGTCGCGCTGTCTCATGTTGCTGCATAATGAATTAGAAGACGCGAAGCACCCCCGCCCCATGCCGCGTTGCAGCAACACGCGACGCCCGAGTCCCGACGCAGGCCGCATGACTCACCTGCCCTTGTCCGAACCCAGAAGTCTCTTTCGAGGCTGAACAGGGCACACTGCACAACGCCGTTCTGCGAGCCCCGAAACCGCCATCGCCGCGCGTACGTACGTTCCTCGACGTCTGCCGTCCGAACTGTTCCGACTTCCGAGGGCGTACCGGGATATGTATCCGCCTTCACCGCCTAAAACGATCGCATTTTGAAAGAAGCCATGACAGGCCAGGCTCAATCCTTGCGCAGCCAAAACATTCCTGCAGTTGTGTTGCACGCCACGCCGGAACTTGGGAGCGTCCGTCGTGACTCGTCGCTGGGGGACCTGCGAGGCGAGATAGCGGCAGGCGGTTGTACTTAAAGGAAGTGTGGGGAAGTGCCGACCCGCCTCGAACCGCCCGATCGTGCATGTGGCCGCCGCCGGAGGCGACTCGGTGGCACTTTGAAGCCCGTTGGGGTCCGGGACAAGCCATCTTCGGCGTCGCTCCGCGGCCCGCCACGTTCGCGTTTCGAACCTTGACGACGACGTCCGGGCATTCCCAATCCAGTGTGCGCGCGCAAGTCCACCCAAGGACAATGTCCGATCGATGCGGGAGGCCCCATGTGTGAGTTTGGTGAAGTTCGGGCGTTCCGTGGCACGATGGTTCAGCGTTTCAGTCCGAGATGGTGCGGGAGCGCACTAGCCTGGGAGCGTTACGACAATCCGCGCCCATCCCGCGAATGGACATGGATGCGGTGCTGTTCGCTGCTTGCATCACTCTGGATGGCATTGACAGGTCAATTCTGGGCGAACTCGAACCTAACTCAGCCTGCGCAGAATCGCAGATAGATGCATCTAGATGGGATGAAGGGCGTGCGACCAATAACAGATGTCCCTTGCGACGGTCAAGTGAGCAAAGACCAGTTTGCATTCAGTCGTCCAGTTCGACAATGCAGCAAACCATGTACGCACCGTGCCTCCGGAAACCGGGCATCACCTTCGCCTCCTGCCCATCCCATCTGCCCCCTATCGTGATGCAAGTCCATAGCGAGCCGCGTTCCCGCGAACTGCGTCTATATGAAAGCATCCGCGTCAGCGCTGCGCCATGCCCATGAGTCAGTTGGCGTCCACGAACGCCTGACCAATACATCGAACACTCACCGGAAGGAGGTAGAGCGAGCCTCCAGAAGGCAGAACCCACCAGAACCCCGCGCAGCCTGCAGCGAAGACGCCAGGGATTCGTACGGGCGGTCTGCAGCCACCACTGTTCAGGGCCCCGAAGCTTTACCGGCCCAAGAGCAGCCCGGGAGAGACGATCCAGATCCCGGATATACCAGGCGATGAATGTGTGTGTCGCCGAAGCTGGGACGAGCAGCGAATAGCGAATAGCGGACGAACGACGCCGCTCGCTTCACACTCCACAGCTCGCGTCTCGGATGTAGAACCCGGGGACCCGGGCTCCAGGGAAACGGCGGCGACGTGCTGTATCAGGAGCGAGTGAACTCAGTGGACGCTTATGGCCTGTGGAGGAGCAGAGCTAGAGCCGTGCGCGGACGGCGCGGGATCGTCGACCCGGGCGGCGGCACATCTAGTGCCTCATCTTCACCAAGTACGACTCCGCGTCTTCGAGCCCGCGTCTGCTTCAGTGTTCTTGGGCTCCTCATTCCCGTACCGGCGTGTTCGGGCGTCCGTGTGCGAAGCGCTCTCCGGAAGGGCACCATCTGCACCCGAAGCGGCAGAGGGTGATGCAGCGCAAAGCAGCCGCCAGCCCAGAGCCAAACAAAGAGGATCCGAGCGAAGAAGTCTTGTCGGACAGCGGCGCAACGGGGGGCATAGCAGCGAGCTGGCCTGGCCTTAGCAGGTGGACACCCCGCAGCTATTATTGGTGGCGGGACGTGCCGGCGGAACAGCGTGCGGCGTTCGCTGTGCAGCAGCCCTGGAGGTAGCTTGAATGGTGTGTGTGTTGAATTGCAGCGTGGAGAGGCGCGGGTAAGGCGGCGGAACGATGGCGCAAGAGTCCCTGCGCGACATGCAAGCACTGGGCGTAGTCGGAAGGATCCACGTCCAACCTGCGAATCAATGGTGATTCTACGTGGTAGGTCAAGACATCAGCCAACGTCCGGGGTTTAAGGACGGAGTAATACCTCGGCCCTCGGAGTGTCCACACTGAAGGGAAGCCAACGATGCATTGTTCGCATCGCCACGAGGCCCGCTGCGTCGCGCGATATCCAGATGGAACATGGAACCTGAAGGCGGCAGTCGAACCTTAGCGCCACCAGACCCTAGGCTGGGGAAAGGACGCCGGATGCACAGACTCGGAGCCTGTAGGTGGGTCAGATGGCGTCGTCCTCGGAGAGAGTGCGAACGTCCAACGCGCGACATCCGGATATCTGGACGCCTAGTAAGCCTATTGGCCTTCCGGTCTTCTCGCTGTGGGAAGGGAAGTCGAGAAGCCAGCCTGCGTGCATTGCCTGGTGAGCGGGCGAGGGAACCTGTCAGACAAGTTCCAGGTGAAGGGCCCCCACGAATAACGGATGCCGGATCGCGATAGGCGTACGCAGAGACGCCAGGGCGTGCGGTACTGTACGTGACAACGTCCATCCCATGCCAGCTTGGACGACATTGCTCCCATGCTTCGGGAGCTTATTAGCGCTTATTCCTGACCCGGCCGCAGCTCCCGGGCTTTCTCCGCAAACGTATGACGGGGAAGTATACAGACGCGCGAGACGGGGATAGATGCGGGGATCTGAACTTTGCCAGTTCCGCCCTGGGAGTCGTGAGAGTCCCCACGCCGTGCCGTGCGTCCGCGAAAAGGTTTTTGGAACTCAGAATTCCGGCGTCGGAGAGAAGCTCGCGATGGCGCAGCGGGTCAGGGGAGAGAAGCGGGAGACGCTGCCACATGTGCAGTGCACACGTACCATGCTTCGCCAGGCTAGCAGCTGATCCTCGTGTGGACAACTCAAACAGATCAATGTTACTGTGGAAGGTTCGTTAGATGTCACGGTCTAGGCTGGACAACTGAGGACACGCACCTTCCTGGATGGATTATGAGGCTCTCTACCTCAGAACTAAGCACTGAGCAGCCCTAGTGTCTTCCTCACGTCACCTATTTTGACCCGCTGTGCACTTCCATCCAGGAGCAACACGAGGCGTGGGATGCCGGCAATGATGACGTTGCTGCGAAGGGTGAGGCTGATCAAGGTCGAGACCTGCGCGCGCAGTTACCGCTGCAGGGACTACAACGAGCAGGAACAGCGGGACGGCAGAACAACGCCCGCAGATGCGGCGAAACGATCGGACTACGCTCGAGGATTTTGCGCGAGAACGGTTAGACTGCGGATCGTAATCCCATATATGAGACGCAGCAACTGGCTGAAATGAAATGGGCGCGAGGACGTCAAGGATACATGTGATGACGCTTCGCGAAGTGCCAAATAGACGTCCTTGGACCCTGAGACCCGGGGTCATCACATTGGATCGAGAAGGGCAGGAAGCCGCGAGCGCAGGCACCGTCGTGAACATAGATAGATGGCTTCCCATCGCACGCGCCTGGTTCGACATATGGCTGATGAACGCGCGATATCTGGAGAGAATATCTGGAATCTAGATGCGCAGGATTCAGCGTCAGAGGGCCTGTGGTCTGATGGGATAGAACTCACCGCTGGCTTCTAAACTGCTTCTGTGCGTGTGCCGCCGGTATAGCCCCCGCTGATTAGCAGGTATATCAAAGTAGCGAGAGAAACATACCAGGGTCCAGAGGACCCACATCTGAGATCGATACCAGGTGGCCGGTTCGCATCAGCTGCTGGCATCCTTGTGGTCCATGCCGTCGCAATTGCGAGTCGTGTAACCCGCCCAAGGCGTTCAAAAAGTGGTCTCGTAAGGTCTTCCTGTGATAAGAGTGTCGCAAGCCCAGATGCTGTAGAACGTTTGTTCATCGGTTATCTGTGTGGTCATCAGTGTAAATGCCGTTCTGTGCGCGATGTGGACTTACAAAGAAAGAGAGCCAAGATCGCTATACCGCTCGTTGCAGTACGAGTGTGGCCATGGTTCGCAGTGCTGCAATTGCAGTATACAACTGATGCCGAAGATAGATACGGATTGCACAAAGAACCCACGAGCATTCTCAAAGCGAGATATCGCCGCAAGAATGCGGTCTTATCCTGACGACGGCGTCCCAATCATCCGAGCTTATTTCTGAACTCGGGGAAGATCCAGGCACTACACCCAGGACCGTGAGTAGACTGCATGGCGGTGGGAAGCAGAACAAAGCCGCATATATGCACCCTAGCGGAGGACAGCTCGCGAATTGAATCCGACGTTTTCAGCGGTGAGCGAGCTAAGTCTGAGTTGGATGGTGGTGGTTGGGAAGTTCAAAGCCGCCGCGCCTACATAGCACCACAAGCGCCCGAGTGACGTGTTCTCGGACCTTCGCCACCGTGCTCTGAGTCTCACACGAACAACTTGACCTTGAACCTCCACGACCGATTCACGGCCTTCAGCGACGTTGGCGAGATGACTCGTAAGTGCTGTCCAGACCAGATGCTCGAACCGTCTCGATTCACTCCAGACATCTCGTCGTATTCGCGAAAATGTAGGTGGTAACCAGCGGGAGATGGACCGCTTGAAAGCGGCGAAGAAGGCGGCCGCTGCGAAAGCAAAGCCAAAGGAGAGCGCGGCGGGTTTGCAGCAGCGGAGAGAGAGGTGAGTGTCTTGCGGGCCACACTCGCCTCGCGTCCGTGCGGCATGAGTGCGTACGTTCACCCCGCTCACACGCTGTGTGCATGCAGGGACGCTGCAGCTCTGCGTGAGAAGCAGAAGGTGAGTGCTTGTCCTTCATTCTGGTTGACGTCTGCCTCAATCGAAACCCAATCGTGCAGAAAAAGGAGGAAGAGGCCGCCGCCGCCGCAAGCAAGGGAGGCGGGAAGAAATAACATCTATGAGGGGAGGGTTCCCGTGCTTCCGTCGTCCGCTCTCCTCCCGCGTTAGCGAAGTCCTGGTCGGATGGTTCTCCTGGTAGCGTGTGGTGGGCGCGATGTTGCGATATCATCTTTGTGCTCTGGTGCGGTTTTCGTTAGATCTCCAATTTCTTATCTGTATTCCATATGGGCCATCGAACGTGCTGTTTTATCGACAAGCACATCGCCGGATCATCTGCTGACGACAACTGTCTATTAGTTCCGATGTGACTGTTGACATCCCGCACAACTCCGTCCCGGGAGGCGTATTTCGCCCGCGTGTCGACTCCGCGCAAAGGTGACATGCATCAGACACGTTCCTTTCAAGTGATGAAACTATGCTTGTAAACACTGACTTCTACACAGATTTATCGCGGTGCAGATGTCGATCCCGGCTGAGCTCCTCAGCACGGTGCGTATCATCGTTGGTACGATCAATGACATGCTGCGAACCGTCAATCGCTGAGACCAAAGTACGTGCAATTCGTTCGCAGTCGGCCCGAGCTCTGCGCTCACACAATCTTCACATCAGTCTCGCTTCCGGGCGACGGCCCAGAGACCTCCTGGGACTGACCAAACGCCTCCCGGCGGATCGTCTGCTCGATCTCGATGTTTACTTGCAACGGCTGACCCCGACGCTAACTCAGTACCGGTTACATATACAGAAAGCGCACGCAGAACACGCGCACCTTAGCAGGATCAGATTCCGATCGCACTTGAGGCTTGAATTTTGTGGGCGGGGAACGACGCATGACCAAGTACGTCAACTTCGCTGCTGTTCGCCGTGCGGGCAGGGTCACAGTACTTACCGACCACGGGGCGATGGGGCTTCGGGGAGAATAGAGGCCAGCGAACATGACCGGCATTGGATAACCCTCGCTACGAGAGCCCCCCGATCTGTTCGACAGTGATCTTCGAGCATTCAAGCTGCGGATAGGTCCCACGTGAGACCGAGTCAAGGTCCTAAATGATATACGCACCTCGCCAGCAACGAGTTTGCGTAAACTAGAGGGAGGTCAACGGTTAACTACCGATTGCCCTGCTTCTGGATCCGGTGAGAGCACTCACGCTTGCTGATTGCGAGGTGCAGGCCCAAGAACACGAGGTTGTCGGACATTCTCACCCACTGGGCAGTAGAGCGGTCAGCTTGGAGGGCAATGTGGTCCACCCTCAAGGACGTACGCAGATCAGGGCCACGGCTGTTGTGACGCTGTCCTCATATGTCCGCTAGTCAGTCTGACCGTACAACTTCACATGACGTACAACCCACCAGGTGAGCATCCCGGTTTCCACGGTGTACAGAGTGAGCATGTTGATGACACGGTCCATCCTGGCCAGCCTGTCACCAACGTGGTATGCCGTGAGAGCTCGAGACCATGCACTCACCTGTCAAGCCCACTCTTCCTTTGCCGGAGGTAGTAGCACAGGATGACAGTGATGATGATGTCGAGAGCTGTCGATGTCGACAGGCCCAAAGTGAACACATACTATCATGTACACGACATGTGAGCAACTACACGGCAACTCCGCATTAAAGAACCGCACTGCGTATCTTTTGACGAACTGCTCGAAGCTTTCCAGCAGTATCCTGGGATCCGTGTCAGTTCCGTGAGTGGGATTGAACCGCAATGCAACTTATGCCGTACTGACATCTCCGTTGTAGAAACTACGGTCAATACTGGCTGTGAGATCCGCTCGATCCGAGGACTATCTTGGGTGCGCTCACCTGTTGCAGCAACTTCGGAATCGGGTGCATTTACCGGTAAGCGCCCCAGCTTGCGCGAGAGAAAATGCGTACTCACCAAGACGCACCAATGCCAGGGTCACCTGCAGTAAACCATGTCAGCAGCGGCAGGCAGCGGCGCGACGGACACGCGGATTCGACTCACCAGCGGCACAGTGATATACCAATTTCCATGACTGACTATCCGTTGGTCAGGATGGAAACCCTGCAACGAAGCGCGATAGGTGCCTTACGGGTATGAATACGATGGGAAAAGAAGCTGTCGGGAAGCATTGTTCATTGTATGAAAGTCTTCGTGAGGTGGAGAGCTGGGCCGATGACTCACCAGTGCACAAGGAAGGTCGTGGTTGCCTATGATCAGGGCGTCAGCGTCACCGCCCGACGAGCACTTGAACGAACGGCTTACGGTGAGAGCGACGGTGACCTGAACGATGGCGGTGAGCTGATAAGTTTCGGGCTCACCACACGGAAACCGTTCCGCACTCACCGCAATTGACCTTCACGGCGCTGCAGGGTCAGCCGATGCACGCAAGGACAGCCGTGCGACTGACCAGGTGATATAGTCCAGCCCCTCGAAGTTACCAAAGTTCACGATCAAGTTTTGCCAGTTTGCGGTGCATATCATAGCCGAATGAATGGTGTCGAGAATCCACACAACCCCGACCTAGCATGGACGGCGACGTATGAGCCAGCATCCGGCTTCGACGGCACATCGCTTTGAGCACTCACTATCCATTTCGTCTTCTTGGGATCCGATGGGTAAAGTTGCCAATAGAGGATGACTTGCATAAAGACCACGCCGGACAGGCTGTCAGCTATGGTTCAGCACAGGGCCACAGTACGTCTTGTGCCAGCAAGAATCATGTACTCACAACAACGCGACCAGACCACCGACCAGGACGGCGCCGAACGAATGGTACAGAGCGTTCCGGTGAGAGCCATCAGACTCAATAACCTTTGTCCAAGGGAGGTCCATATTGCAATGGGGGTGTACGGGAACGGGGTGTCTCAGTCTGAAGCAAAAGGTGAAACCGACGGCGTGTCCTCCCCGGGAGCTGCACCTTATACGATGCTGTTGGTCAGTGCCCTCTTCTACTGCGTAACGTGGACCCTACTGATTGATACTACTATAGTGAACGCTTTCTCTGACAGATGCGAGCAAGCAGGCATGGAGTCGCGATGGGCTCACGACGTCTCCGAATCCGCCGCGGCGCCGCCTTGCAATGCAATGCATAGCTGCGCTCGTGTTCATTGGACCGTGCTGCCCGTAAAACGCGTATTGACCACGCATCTGCTGTTGGGGACGAGGCTCCGGCGAAGAACAGGACTCAAAATGGGCAAGGTCTTGTTCTCTGAAAGCTTCTTGAATCTGCTCGTCGGTATCAGGCTGCCGGCCTGGATGTTTCGCTCTATGTACGAGATGTATCAGAGTTCGTTCACCTTCGTGGCGTTCGCAGTTACATACACCCGACTGAACCCATTCCGATGTCAGAACAAAGCTATCGTACAATACCTGTCCAAAGTTTCGTTACGGAGAAGCGCTGATAGCTGATGCCATCTGGACTGCTCATGTTGGATCATAGCAGTGGCATAGTAGCTTAGCTCTTGAACTCTCAAGCGGGTGACCTAGGCAGGTCGCTCATGGGACTTCATCTCCTGTCTCTCGAAGGCGGGGTCTGCTGATGGGAGGTTGACTTGTGTGCGGTGGCCGAAGCGACCGACACCTACAGAAAACCCCAGAATATCACCCCCGCTGCTTGCGGGATTAGTGCGGGGTTATCCTGCATCAGTCCAGCTAGACTAGGCGCGTCACCATCGAACAAGAATGTATAGGATGTCTTGGGATGTCTCATACATAATCAGAACTATGGTACAGAGGCGTATTACTTGTGCAGTAAAGTATATACACGTATATCTGGGGCTTCGCGACGGTACCGGTGGCAATCGGAGTTGCACTGCACGGTGACAAGATTTAAGTCTTACTACCGCTGGCTCTTGACGTCTGTCAAGGTATGGTCACCCGAGCCCCTCGGATCGCCGAGATCAGTTTCGGACACGGACAGTGACACGGGCATGCTGCCGAGCTCGACGATGCTATCACGCTGCACCGTGCGCTCTACATCTACGGTGATTTGGAGGGGTTGCTGGAGGTCATATATGGAGTGAGCCTTGCGCAGCATGACTCGGGTGTAGGAAGCACGGTTCACCTTGTTGGAGGATAGATCGTGGAGGGACTGCAAGCATACCGTCAAAGCCAATCAAAGGGGTTCACGATGAGAACGGCTTACAAAGTTCCGCGGACTGAGCGGAGGATTCGGGAGCATGACAGGAAGCGGATAGCGCACGCCATCACCGGAACCTTGCATCCTACTCACAAGAGACCGTCGGGCATTAAGGCTACAAGCGGTCAGTGGGTTTGAGAACGCCGCACGGGGCCGACGATCATGCTCACCTCGCCAGCAAGGAGTTCGCATAGACTAGAGCCCGATCAGCCGAAGAAGGGACGAAGACCGATCAAAAGGCACGTACGCTTGTTGATTGCAAGATGTAGACCGAGAAATGCAAAATTGTGCCTCATAAAAAGCCACTAATGGCAGAGCTCGTCAGTGCTGATATTCGGTGTTAGCTGCAGCGTCACGTACGAAAAATAGGGACAGTGAGGTAGCGATACTGCCGCTAAGGTCAAGTACATGCGGAACCATGAGAGGGAGCTGGCGCACCATGTGAGCATGCCGTTCTCCACAGTATAGAGGGTGAGAGCGTCGATCATGTGGTTGATTCTGGGGAGCCATGAGAGGATGTACTTCACTTCGAAGTGAGTACATGCTCACCTAGCGAATCCCGCACGGCCCCTGCGAATATAATAGCAAAGTATACCGGTGATCAGGACGTCGAGTGAGGCTGATATCGTCAGCCCAAGCGTGAAGATGTACTGAGAGAAATGTCAGTCACACCAGGGCGTAGAGGTCATACTACCCACGGTGAACTGTTGGATGAACAACGTATAACTCCCAAGACGAAGCCTGACGACAGCGTCAGTACCAAAAATCTGGGCAAGTTGATCACCATGGGGAACTAGTACGCACATCTCTACGGTGGTGACTACAGGACCCATCCTTCAGCGACAGTGACAACGACGATAGCTGACAATAATGGCTCGTACCGAGGGCAGACGCTGTGTTTGCGATAATTCACGTCAGTGGCCTGGGATGCAGAGTATAGAGGAACCACTGGTTACCCACCAACTCGCAGCAGAGCAAGGAGGATCTGATAGTGACGATGGTCAGCACGGAAAGAAGTATCAAGGCGCAGAGAATCCCACCAGCGGTACCGTGATGTACCAGTTACTGCGGCTCACTGGACCAACGCTGTGAGATCTGTATGCGATGTGACTTCGTCGAAGACTTACACTTCCATATTCGATGGATAAAGGAACTATATAAGAGGCGTAGTAAGTTCCTCGTGCGCACGTTCAGCGGTCCACACGCGCACCAATGTACTATGGCCGTGGTCATGGCCTGACATGAGCATGAGTGCGGAGTCAGCGAACACAAACGGTGACGAGCCCAAGCTTACTGTCAATGCTATCGTGAGCTGGAGGGGGCACTATGAGTTCATGAGATTTGTTTGCATTGACACAATGCGTACCGCTATGGACCTACAGTACGACAGCGCTTTCAGTTATTGTCGGCTTGAGTCACGAGGGAGAACTGGACCTACCATTGAATCTCATCCAATGTCGAATACGCGCCATAGTCGACGATAAGGTTCTCCCAATTCGCCGTACACACGAACGCCGAGTGAACGAGGTCTAGGAACCTGAGACGCGGAGGTGAGCTCCGCATGCGACCCAGAGGGATGCAAAGACCGTGACGAACCAGACAGCGAGAACCTATACGTGACATTGAAGGTCAGCGGGCGTGTACTAGCCACCTTGATGCTTACAATGGCTTTAGTCCGCCTCCGATCGGTCTGGTACATCTGGAAGTACAACACCACTTGCATGAACACCACTCCGGACAGACTGCAACATTTTTAGGTTATTCAAGTGGTCAACTTTGAAAGAGGAAGGTACACTCACAACAGCGCGACTAAGCCGCCAATCAAGACAGGGGGCGGGGAGTGATTGAATACGGTCTGTGCATCGGAAGCATCGGTCGAGACAAGTGTGGCGACGGCGATATTCCGTGCCGCTGAGAGGGGAGGACGTGGCATGTTCGATAACTCAGCGGCCGAGGTCAGGAGCGGGAAGTCCAAGCCAAAGGGGCAGCCACGGAGTCAGTTCTCAGAGATATATACGACTAACGCCCCCGCTCCGTGGAACGATCGCCATGTATGTTCCAATCCAAGCATAGTCTGACTTGACCGCCCGAGCACTCAGGATGTGCCGTGATTCCTGTGCAGGAGGCCCGAGTAAGGAGTCTTGCTGCTGCATCATGACACGCTACGCTCGTCGCCTACGCACAGTGGTGCTCCTCTTCTGTTGGTCCGCGTGGCTGGATTTGAGTTCGTATCGAGCCTCCCGCCGAGCCAGCTGACAGGAGAGGACGGACGCCTTAGGACACCCATACCGCACAGTCCCCGTGTAGGCCGAGCCAAACGGCGGAAAGCGCAGCAGCTGACGTTTGGTGGCACCTTCCATGCACTAAACGGTTAGTTTGAGCGCCCTTCCCCGCATCACCTGGTCGATCGGGAGCGTGTCGCTCGGAGTACACGAGGTCGGAGAGTCGGACTCCTGGGCCACGAAGAGTCCCGAGAGCTACACGTTTTCATAAGTATATCCCTTCGAGGAGCCTTACATACCTTGCAGAAGATGTGCATCCTGCCCACGTAGCCACCAGATGCTAAACTGCTGCTCACTCCGGAGATGAGATCACTCACAGCAGGTTATCGGCAAAGTGTCGAAACAAACCGTGTTGGAGATGGAGTGGGGAGAGGGCCATCAGCAGCAGTATCCATCCCCGTGCAACTACGGTCTTTGTGATTGTGATTGAACTCGTAGATATCCTTCAGCGTACTTTGAGCGCAGGATGGCTTGATAGGAGGGGATCGTCGTTGTGCCAATTTTGCTCGGACGTATCTTAAAGGAGGTTGGCATATCGCCTGGGGAGAAAGGTCGCGGAGTCCAGCTAGACCGTCGTGAAGTAGAGAACATCTCCGACAATATGACATCCGGGCCGAATCCGAGAGTGCAGTATGTCCGGACTCCGCTCTTGCCGCGCAACGTGTAAGTAGTCGCCGCGCGCGGTGAGAATGTCATGGATATGTCTGCCACGGAACTTCCATCACCTGGAATGTGATGTTACCTGCAGAAAGACATAAGCACACTTCGCACTTCTTTCAGGAGCTCCACCCCCCTTCACCGGTCCGATTTGCGCGCCATGTACGCTGAACGTGCGGCAGCGCACGGGAGCTTATGACAACTGGGCGAGCTTGAGCTTCATTGAGGCGTGCTTCAAACTCAGCTCAACGCCGCGGACACCTGCATTCCGGACTCAATAGCATGCAAAGAAACGGCATCATGGTAGCGAGGCAGCGGGTCATCGCGAGGACGGCGGTCAGCCTAATGCAGAAAGACGCTGCAGCCCACAGGGCTACTCACCTGAATCCGGCAGCCAACCACACCCGCCACACGCGATGAATTGAAGCTCGTCGGACAGCGGCTACTCACGTATGCCCCGATAACCGGATGTAAAGAGGTGCCAACTTGCGACGCCCTCAATTTTCGGGCGGCCATTTGCGTAACTTCCATTCACTTGTCACGGCCGGAGTCCATGCAATGACGGGAAAGAAGCTGCAGGCGAGGCGCGGGATTGCGGACGCAGTATAGTACTGCTGGCACCAAACCCTGTCCAGGAACCGTCTTTGCAAGTGGGGTTAGTGAGGACGACCAGTTACATATCGTCCTGGCCACACTCACACAGGGATAGCCTCCGTGAGTGAATTGACAGGGATGTGGCATATCTCTGCGGAACTCTTGCGAACACTGCGAAGACCATGGGACATCCGAATCCCAGCGCGGCGCAGATCACATCCCTGGGGAACGGCACGTCAGCTCTGAGTTTGGGGAACACCGCATCCAGGTCTCGGCAAGGATCATGGAAGAAGCACTCGCCTGCCTTGTGTGGCGGCCGCCTTCTGCGCCACCAGGAGGACGGTGCCCTCGTTGGAGCCATCCTTGAGCCGCTCCGGAAGCACGACGCTGACGCTGATGCGTATTCGGCACGCGATCGTGCACCGTCGCTTTCGGCGGAGCCCGGCTTGAGGAGATCCTGGAGGCCGATGGAAAGTTGCCGTTGCATTCTACTGTACTGAAGAGGCGAAGAAATGCTGGTGTCAGACGTAGGCAATAGTGCCTGGCAGACAAACCGAGCGGCTCGATATAGCTTCCGTTGTCGACAACGTTCATACTTCTTGCAACGCCGTCAGATCAACGCCTGAGAATTCGAACACGATGAGTACAGGCGAACGTACCCGTGCGACGTGGGTCATGAGACCACGCGGAGTATCATCTTCGAATCTTCATGGAATCCGGCGCTCGTCAGGGAGGTTCCGATAGAGGGGAACGAGACGTGAGAGTCTAGCATGTCCCCAGCTGCAGCTTCTACGCGGGAAACCGCTGAGAATGCGAACAAGACCTGGCCAGTCAGGACTATTCAGGATCAATGCGTCCGAAGAAGCCTTGAAGCGCGCATGTCGATGCACTCTCCATCATGGGTGCCTCGCGTCCGTATGCACCACCGGGAACGATGGAGAGCCATCGACCTGGGCTCTGGGACCGGGGCTGCGCGGCAAATGGAAGGCAGATGCCACGCCTAACTGACGAGCAGGATTGCTGCCTTCAGTCACCGTGAGACGGAACCGCAGGCGAGGTATGTGATACTCACCTTTCCCATTCTTGCTCGCCGACCTTCACAAAGCGCACCGAGAAGGGGCTGCGCTATTCCTGCCACTGCGGAGGGTGCCGCGACCGGCCTGGGACACGATGCACAGTCAGCTCACTGCTCCCCGATATGACTTGCATGCAGGCGGACATGTTTGTGGCCCGTATACCTAGACGTGGATGGAGTTCTCACAGCACTGTGAACCGAGTTTTGCGCCAAGAATTGCACCTGAGCCGCCGGGCTTCATGCAATTGCAGCCCGACATAGCGATACTTGGCTTTTCGGAGACACCTTGCACGAACCTGCACGGACCCGGCTAGCCCTCGCGTTCACTTCACATCGCTGCCACAGGAGCTGTGGGAATCCACCTGAATCCTTGCGAAAGTCGTGTTTCCCTTCCGCACACGGGTCTTGAAAGCCAAACTCCGTGAAGCTCCCGTGAGCCGACTGCATTGCCTGATTTTGCTCAATGTGGGAAGCTCACCATTTCAGGTTGCAGATCTCGCCCCGATACAGGGTATGCATCTGTAGGAGGACAATTCCTTTCCAACATGGATCGTAAGGTTGAGGAGCAAGTGCGGATTCGAGGGCAATGACGAGAAGCGTACGGCGGGAGGACCGGCAGTACGTGTACGTTGTGGAAGGAGTACACGTTCCGGTCTTCTGGCCTTCCGGCCTTCTGCAGTGAAGTGTTGAAGCTTTGGCTCCAGGTGCAGCGATCTGCGACGTCCAGTCTCAGTTTGGGTAACCCATAAACTACATATGAAAGGAGCGTCAGTGAACGCAATGAAGAGCACCCCGCTGGGATATTATGGTTCACACGTGGGCTCGTCTTGCTTGCTACAACCCGCGATCCAAGGTATTGCTCCCGATCTTGACCGAAGCCCCTCATGTGCATGATCCATATGTAGGAGATGAATGCCATAGTCTATAGACTCCCTGCAGTGACGAACGAGCTGGTAAGCGCCAAGGCTTGCGTCGAGCCTGCGACGCACTCACCTAAGAGATAAAGATGCGTAAAGGCAATGCAAATATACAGTAGATGTAAGTTATGGTGCACGATCAGAAGGTATACGCGTCTTTGTATGCAGTAGGATCCTATGTTGACTGGGATGATGCCATAGTCGTACCCAACACGCTCGCGGTGGATCGCTGAACCCCTCCTTCGAACTCCCTAGGAAACCCCAGAGCTCAACGTATGGTCGCTGCCTGACCATCCTCAAGTCGGCGTCTTCTCGCGGGGAGTTCCTCGCTACGATCGCTGGCTTTCCACGGCTTGCTGTCCCAATGTTGAGGGGCGGGAAGATAGCCATGTGGACCGGGGTACGGCAGGCCAGGCGCGATAGCATAGGGCGGAACGTGCGGTGGTGGTAGGTGCGTAACGGGGTTTATGCGCGAACGGAAGAGTATGATGACGGAGTTGACAAAGAATGTCACGAATACCAGAGAGGCAATGGTGATCGTCTGCAGCGATGAAGAATGAGTAAACCGATACAAGAGAAGTCAGTTAGACTCACAATTGTCTTCCAGCTAATCTGCTCGAAGAACGTATTGATGATCTCGCCGATGACCTCGAAGCTGACCTTCGTGCGGCCGACCTTGGTCGGATCGCGGTTCATACATGTCTCCCACGCAGCACACTGCGCTCCCATCGCAGGTACTTTGCCTTCGGCGCAGAGGTTGACCCTGTATGCCAGGGAGCATTGCGCAATCTCCTGCACGATGTCCATGGAGTACTCGCCGACGCGGTGTTCAACGTCACGTTGCAACATAAGTAGGAATTGGACGAGGATGTATAAGGCAATGACTGCCAGCGACGTGTTGAAACCAAACTGCACGTAGCTGCCATGGCCATTCGGCCGTTAAGCTCCGCGCACACGAGCACCATATAGCAAGACACGCACCCCAAGAGTCGATATGGCAGATCTGACTGTGGAGCAGCAGGGCCAGGCATGTTCAGCGTGTAGTGGTTGGTAGTCTTCTGGACATGCACGTATCCGTCGTCCTCCCCGCTCTCTCCCTCGCTGCTCTCATCATCGTCCACGCGCGCCCGTCTCCGCCCAACCCTGCTTCCTGCACGCTCGTGTCGCTTCTTGAACACCCTCCGCAGTGCGCCTACAGCCATAGGCCGGTCATCCTCCACCTCCATGTCCTTCTCCGGAGAGGGCCCGCCAGGACTGGACTCTGTCATGTCGACCTCCGGGATCTCCGGCTCTGGGAAGGCTATCTTGGTTGCTGGAGTGTTCGGAGGTGGGGGTGCCCAAGCTGGACTGTGGGCTCTTTGCGGCAGCGGCTCCTGGAAGAGGAAGGGTGCATTCGCGTGCCTCGAGAATGTCGGCCAAGAGGGGCTGTCCGGAGGATAGAAGGTAGGTGTGGGGAAGCTAGGTGTAGACGGGTTCACTTCCGCGAACGGACCTAGCAAGAAGTAAGAACATGTATGCCAAACGTTGTGATATGACCAGCGTTCTTCCGTCGCTCGGTGGTTACATGTCGACCACCGATCCACGCACATACTTCACTACTCACGTTTTTTGGGTGTCTGCGGGTCTGCCCCACGGTCTGCCCATACAGGCTTCTGGCTTGGCCGCGATGTGAACTCAAAGTCCATTGGGGTCTCCGTCGACCTCTCTGCGCGCAGACGACGTGCCATGGTGTCGTTATCGTGTAATGTTACAGAGTCGTACAAAGCAGGAGTAGAAAGTCAGAGGCGGGCCCTTGCGGGTGAGTCGAGAGACCGCGGTGGTGGTCGACGCAAGAGTTCGTGGCTCAGCGCAATGGCCAAGTAGCGCGCAAACGCGTGTATCACGTGAACGTGGTACTTGTCTGGCGTCTATTGCCTTCGCGTTCGACGACGAGGACGACCTCATCGACACTCGCAGCGAGCTCGTCTTCAGCCTTGACTATCATGTCCTTTGCACTCAAACGATCCATCTCTAGACGTCTTGCTTCATGTCTTAGACAACAAACGCCGTCTATATCACAACATGCTCGTCGGATACATCCGTTGGCAGTTGACTGGAGTGGGGTCGGACATGCGCACCCTGTAACCGCCAACTTGGTTCCCATAGTCATCGAGCAGACGGTGAGTACTCCGCAAAGTGGCTTTGCCTCATGAAAGGGAGCTATATACCATTTGGTCAGGGTCGAGGAGAACGCAGTTATGACATCTTCTCCCGTTTGCTGCGAGAGCGAGTAATCATGCTGTACGGACCGGTGAGCGCACTTCAATCCCTGCGCAACCCCGTCTTACGCAGAACAGATCAGAGATACAGACTCTGCGCTCATCGTTGCTCAACTGCTCTTTCTAGAGGCGGAAGAAACTTCCAAGCCCATTCATGTCTACATCAACTCCCCTGGCGGTAGTGTGACTGCTGGCCTGGCCATTTACGACACAGTGAGTCTCGACTCGCTTACTCCGCCCCTTCGACTTTGACCAATGTAGACGTAGATGCAATACGTCTCCTCGCCCATACACACTTACTGTGTCGGCCAAGCTTGCTCCATGGGCTCGTTGCTGCTCGCTGCAGGAGAGAAAGGCAAACGACATGCACTCCCGCATTCCAGCATCATGATTCACCGTGAGCATGTCACGTTCATGTCATCGGTGCGAGCTGATTTACTCACTTCGCGGTGACCGTGCAGAGCCCTCTGGTGGTGCATCCGGTCAGGCCTCCGACATCGCGATCCACGCGAAGGAGATCCTTCGGGTACGCGAAGTGCTTACCCGCATCTATCAAAAGCACTGCGCCCTCGAAGGCGAGCCAGTAGAAGATGGCGTGAGCCGGTTCCGTGAGTCCTCCTTGTCTGAAACCTTGATCCTATGGATGAGGCTGATGAGCTGCAACAGAGACGGCGCTCGAGCGAGACTACTTCATGACAGGTGAGGATTTGCCGCCGGAATGTGAACCAAGGCGGTTGCTTACGCGTTGCATGACTAGCCGAGGAAGCACTTCAGTTCGGAATCGTGGACAGAGTGCTTGAGAGACGACCCAAGGTCGAGAGTAAATAGTTGTGGACGTCTGCCACGTATTTGCATTGATCTTCTATCCCTATGCATGCTTAATTCACGACTGAGCCAGCCGACGTGAGGAAGCTAAGTTGCTATGCATGCTTACGCCATTCGTTTCGCAGTACGCGTCGTCTGCCCAATCTCATCCGTTGTGTCTCGCGATGGGGGCAGGGCCTTGCATCCGAGTACGCATGTCAACTTTCCCTCGTCCGTTCGTCTAATGCTGACCTATCTGACTGCAGTCAGCATAGCTCGGCGTTCCGTCGGGCGCGATAATGCATGCTGGAAAGCGTGCATGCCGTGCTCTCCTCGGACATCATGACGTCTTCCAGGGAGGCGCGTGGATCGGACCATCATGGAGTCCTCTCCCTGACGATGCTGTGTTTGTTGCGACCTTGCAGATGTCCACTCCATGTCAATGACCTCTCACGGTTTCCCCCACAAGTGAGGGCGCGGGCGTCGGCGGCGACGCACAACGATGTGCGCGTGCCGACCTGGCATTCAGCAACTGCGCCGTGCGCATACATGACCCGATTATGCTCCATGGTCCGCATCGTTGCCGAAAAATTCCACTGGAATTCTACTCTTCACGCGCTCATACAAGTCTTCAATTTTGATGAACGGTGGAGGAATAGTATTGGTGAGCTTTGGCCGATGCACGCGACGCCCGTCGTTCTGATACTCGTCGCAGAGTACACATTCCAACACCGTATGATCGCATTACACCCCTGCGTATAAATGCAGCATCACTGCATTCGCTACAGGCACGCTACAATGTCTGCCGGCCAGCGTATACTGGTGAATGTATGGTTTCATCGCCGCGATGGATCTATGGGGAAAATACGGCCTCATCTCGGTCCTCCCACACGGCGCATGTGCGCGGGGTCCCCTGGGTCCTTGGTGTGCCATGCGCAGCGCAGGTTGGGCGGTAACCTTGAAAGTTGGCTCTGGTACCGTGGCAGATGCACTATGCGCCCAAAGGTTCGTGAAAACCCCGACGTCGGATCGTGAATTTGCGAATTCACGACATTAATTCGTGCGGAATTCGTGAACCTGCAAGTTCGTGAAAGCCTTCGTGATAAGTACGAGGGCAGAATTCACGAAGTTACTTCGTGCAACTCACGAAGACGGTCTCCCTCGCGTGAGAACCTTTCGATGAGCTGTCGACAAGTTCCGCAGGGCCTGCCCTAAACCCGAAAGGCGCCCCAGGCAACGGTTGCGAGCTGTTGCGATCCTGCTGTGTGCTCACGCTCGCGATGGTCTCTCTTATATATGTCTCTCTCGCTGCTGGGTATACTGGTCGACTGAACTGATATCTTGTGTTCTTG
>ML211570.1:0-19771 GCA_004369055.1 Polyporus arcularius HHB13444
GCGCTCCCGCTCGTCCTTGCCCGTGGGCGACTCGTATATCCGCATGAACACCACGAACACCGAGGGAACGAGGGTCGTGTGCTTCCGTATCCATATGGGTGCGATGAGACCGTCGGGGTACAGTGGTGAGGACGGGGTCAAGGGTGAGAGGGGGGAGTGGGCAGAGCTGTATTGCGGATCTTCTGGACGCAGGAGTTTGCGAGGTGGAAATGGGATGTCCTGCGGTGTTGTTACACCTCGCATGACTCCACGCAAAGATCGTACGTACCTTGTCCACCAGCACGACCTGGAAGGTCTTGGACTTCTCCGGCTGCCAGATGGCGACCTTGCGCTGCGAGACGAGCGCATCACGGAGTCTCGTCGCGAGAACGTAGAATGGATCCTGTCGGGATTGCGGGGTCGTGGGCGTGTTCGGACTCGCTGGAGTCTGCGGTGGATGCGCTTGCGCGTCCAGTCCGGCCACGAACATGACGGGTGCGAGCTGCACGAGCAGCTCGGGGGGATACGAGTTCATTCCGGGCTTGATGTCGGAGGAGGAGGATTCCCTCGAGCGACTGCAGTTGACCACTTATTCGTTGCGAGGAGCTTCTGTGGTCGACAGCAACCTAGATCTTGCAAGACAAGTCTGCCAGGACCCAGAAGTGGAAAAACGTAGGAGACACGACGAGGCAGCAGGTTACAACATGTGCGGAGACGGGTAGACTTTGCAAAAGAGTAGAGGCGAAAGGATGAATTTCCCATTAGCCGATTTGAACGACTGACCTCGTCATTACCAATACTAGTGACGCGCTCTACCAACTGAGCTAAACGGGAAGTGTAGGGAGCGTAAGTATGTACGGTTCATATTGTCATGACCGTTACCGTTCGAGACATGGTCACGGTGACTCTGACTTGTCGTATCGTGGGCTGCCTAGGGGAGACAAGGTGACTCTCACTGCTCAGGTCTTCGAGTCTATCGAGAGACGGACCGTACGCGGACATGCTGGTCATGAGTCCTCGCAACTCCGCTTTCTCAGTCATGAACTTCAATGACAACTTCAAGCATTTCGCCACATTTCCTAGAATGCGTTGACGTGTGCAGAGTCGTGAATGGCGATGCGAAGCAACATTTTTCACCTCTTGATGCAATCACAACGACCCATTTGAGCAGCCCAGTATCTTTAACCACAACACCGCCACTTGACATGGCGTACGTAAGCGTGTCCAACTAGCCCAGCGCTGAGCATGAATGTGAGCGTCCTATAAATCATGTGAACGTTGGTCTCGCACCTTAGCCCGACCACCGTGTTGAACGCGAACAGTGAACGTGTCGGCGACGAAAAAAATTCATGATGTGGTCGCCCGTCTCAGTCCAGCGTCCAATCGACCTTCGGAGTAGGGAAAGCTAAGGCACATGGCCACTCCAAGTCCACTCATCAGAAACATGTCCGTCCTACTCTTGCATTGTTGGAATAGAGTAATTACCAGTCTGTTGATAAGTTTGTGAAGTCAAAGTTCATACACCCACGGCCGCACACTTACCATAGTGTCTACTTACGCAAGCCGGATGCAAACCTTGCCCGCCATCGCAGTCAATATAGTGCACCCTTACTGACGGCCCATCAAGCTATACGCATCAGGGACTCGACTTACTGCGTCGGACTCCGAACACAATTTGTCGCATGACGGCGAACGATATAAGGAGTTGCGCAGGGTCAACGTCATCATTGATGGCTTTGCTGATACATCATGCATTTCCATACAGACAAAACGCCGTTCACGACTCTTCAGCAGACGTGTACCGCTGCATCTGCCGTTCACTGGCCGCATGTGCACTTGTTTCCGGCCTTCGTGCACGCGCACTCCGAGCTCTTGGAGTGGTCGCAGCCGCACTATCACGTCGCCCCGTAATCGTCATGTGAATATTAATCCGAACCTCTGAACTGGCATGGGAGAAGAAACGTACGGTGTTCTGCTGAGTCGGCTCGGATGCGTGGTTTCCGCAGTTCTGGCAGTTGCACTTGTCTTTCGCGCAGGAGCAGCCTGTGCCCGTGGGTCCACAGGCACTGTTGCACGTCCGCATTAACCCCTATCCTCCCTATCCGCACTTGACGACATTCAGTGCTAAGACTTACCCGCAGTTGTTCTGGCATGTGCAAGTGTCGACCATGGTGAAGTGTTGGTGAGGATATACAATAGTGTGAGCGTGGGTGGTAATTGTGCGAGTGAGAGGAGAAGTTGCGCAACTGATAGGGCGGCCCAGCATATATACAGCATTGCCAAGAAATGCACGGGACGCAGGTTTGACATGATGACGTCGATCCGGGTGAATTGGTGCCCTCACGCAGCCACGTCAGGCCACGGAACCTCCTATCCCGGACCGCCCAATTCTCCTCATCTCCCTTGAAGTCTCGCGGGACGAAACCTTGCCAACGAAGCGTGCGGAGCTCGCTGCTGCCAGGACGAAGCCAAGGACGGGTTTGAGCGCCTCCGTTACCATATCCGTTTAGACATCCCTCACTCTCCTTGCTAGACTTGAAGAAATCTAGATCATGCGAACCTAGACGTAGAACTGGCCTTGCAATGACATGAACTCCGTACTCATATTTTCCTGTATGGTAACGTTCGAAATCAGATCAATTAGGCTGTCTGAGGATATAAGTACGCTTCCTAACTTGATCAGGGCAAGGGCCGGGGCCCATGGCTCGAGTATACCCTGGGATAGAGGCTGATGTATCAAACAACTGTGACACATATGGTGAAGAGGAGTAAGCGGAGGAACCTGGTAGTACTCGCGCACTCGCAGCGCGGAATGCGAATGCTACTTAGCTGCTAGCTTGCGCTGACTTTCCCGAATTATCAGTCTGGTCTGTCTCTATGCTTTTTGTGCTTTCTGGATTCCCGCTGAGGAGCTGTCCATGGAGTTGAGAAGTTAGGATAGCCTCAGTAGGGCCATAAGTAGTCACGACCGTCAGGATAGGCGCCTACATACGTATGCCTCTGCCTTTGAGCCACATACGCGTTCTACAACCATGCTTCGTCTCACTCTTCTGTCTGACACCCATCTGCTACTCCAGGAGCCGCAGGGGCCCGGAGGTGCGTCTTGAAGTTGAAGCTTGAGCTTGAAGGCCCAACATGCCGAAAATATTCATGCCACATGGCTCTCCTGAACCCCGCCTCGTCTGTCCGCCCTCGGCCCTCGGTGTTCGCGTCCTTCCTCCTCCTGCTCTCGGTGACTCTCGATGTCGCGTTAGAGTCGTGTACGAGCTGCAATATACCTCTGGCATGGGCCTGGCACGACAGCAGCAGACAGCAGCAGACCGAAGTCCATTGGAACTCTCCATGGGAGCGTACGAAACGCGTGGAATGGATGCGCATGTCAAGACAAGCATTTCTATGTAGGAGTACGGCGCGGCGCTTTGTATCCGAAGGGCGTGTCGCAGCGCAGATGAACTAGGAGCGATATACATCTGGCAGGGAGGATTGGTACGTCTCGACTCAGTCACATCCCTCTCCCGCCGAATTCGTGATAAGTTACAGCAATATATATCTGATATCTGAGTCCGCCTCATATATACTGAAGTGTCCTGAGCAAGTCCCGAGTCCATGCGGAGCTGGAGCACAAAATGAGCAGTCGTCATGCCCTCTTCATTCGACGCCGTTTGCTGCGCGACTCATCTGCCTGGTCGTGGGCACTTCTCTTCCTGGTCAAGGCAAGATGTACGGTGAGTTCGTATTGTTGACATGCATGTGAAGAGTGTCCCGTACCTTGGCGAACCTGGTCCATCTCGCGTGTCTCTCCCTCCATTCAAGAGCGGGGCCAAGTTCTCCTCCCCGATGTAATGTTCCTCCATTACCTTCCGTATTGCTCTAACCTGCCTGATTCTGTTTTGGTTAGACCTTTCTCGAGCCAGCATGACCTGGATCACCCGGCCTAGGTCTTTAATCTCCTTCAAAAGGGCCCCCTTCTCTCCAGCGAGCGACTTCATCATCCCGAGAGCTGAACGCAGCTGTTGGATAGAAGGGCGAACAGGTCCAGATTGCACCAGCTCTTCCACCTCCTTCATCACTGCCTCCACTTCCTCGTGAGTGTCCTGCGCATGCTGCTGCTGCTGCTGGGCTTGTCGCGCCGGTCGCGGTCCTACCACCGATGCACTTCCTACCGACACACACAAGGCCGGGTTCCACTCTGCCGGTGGGACAAAACCGCGCGTCGCGCTCGCGCCGGGGCGCGCAACCTCCTCGCGCGTCGGTGGAACCCAATTGGGTCGAGGGCTATACCTTCCCGGCAGATATCGCGCTGCGTACGATGTCAGCGGTGCGGTTGAGCATCAACCTCGAGCGCACAACGTACCAGGAGTGACAGCGTGCCGATCTGGCGACCCATAGCTGGACGAGCTACTCGTCGAATTCGCAGAAGACACGGTGTAGCTTGCATTCAGTGCAAAGTTCGCCGGTTGCAGTCGACCAACCGGGCTGCGCTGCAGCGGAAACATGGTCGGCTTGACGGCGCTGATCTGTGGCATCCGCCAGGGCGAGGGTATCTCGAAGCGCCCCTCCTCTTCCGGATGTTCTTCGACCTCCACCTCCTGAGCTCTAGTTTCCGGGTCTTGAGCTGCTTCTGTATCTGCTTCGACCTCTATATCCTTCATTGAATCTTCCCGTGTTCGGGCAACTTCCTCTGCAGCACGCATGGGTGCGCTCTTCCGTTTGGTCCTGCAAGATGTTCAGCCACGTCTCGCGGATTGCCCTACCGAAGACGTACAGGACCGGCCCGCCATGGAACTTCTTTAGTAAGTGATGGATGATTTCCTCCTTCCTCTGGTTTGCTCTAATATCATATGTCTGTCGCAGGAGTGGTGAGGGTTGACGGTGGTCAGCTCAAACCACCCTCCCGGTGAACTACCCGTACCTTTGCCAGACGCTGGAGCCTCTTATATGGCAGCTTGTTCAACGCTTCCCCGTCCATGTTTGAACGAAGAGCCAAGGTACCGGTGTACACACGACCGAGCGCAAGCGAGGTGAGGGTGGCGGAGGTGAAAGAGCCAGAGTTACCGAAGACGGGCTTTCAATGCACGTAAGCGCCTGAGCACGAGCCCATGTTCGCGGATGCATTCGGCCAGTACGACTACGGCTCGACCTCTAGGCTCGCGAGAGGATTAGTCCTGTTTGATTCCCGCCGAAGCAGGCCGCTAGCATTACGTCGCGGAGTCAGTCATGAGTATACGGGGTATTCTCGATGGTCAGTCATGCGTCCCCTTCAAAATACCGTGCTCTTGGCGATAGTACGTGCAACTCGTTCGAAGCAGTCGATGTACTATACGTACGCTGATGCATGTTTCTCAGAGCATCGCGTCCTTCCGCACGAGGAGGATGAAGTCGCACTACCATGTTTACGTGCTTCAAGCTTGCATCTCCACCCAAACGACACCCCGGAACGCTGCATCACACTGTGGAACACGGTCACGTTATACGACGCGCCTGCGGAGGTCCGCCGGGAAGTTCAGTGACTGTATACGAGGGCTTCGGGTTCCTCGACAATGTGCTCAGCACGCGATAAGCCCGCGCTTGTGGTCTTATCATGGTCAAGCTAATCTTGCAGTCTTTCATGACTTCGGCCATGAAGCAGCGACCACACTGATCCCCAGTGACCATACTGAACCCCGGACCGACGTCTCGTAACTCATGATGGCAGCGGGAACAAATATGTCCACGGCTGCCTGTTGCCGACGCGGCCCACTGATAACCGCTGTCCCTTGAGACCTCGCGCATTGTTATCGCAAGGTATAAGAACACGAGCACAGACCATGGATTCAGCAGCTACACGACTCGAAAGTCAAATATGCTGCTGCGAGCCGCGGCTTTCCTGGCCCTTGCCTTTCAAGCTGTGGGGGCGGCGCAAGTGACCACCCAGGACACCGGCCGCACGCTGACTCTCGGAGGCGTCTCGTATTTCGTCCCTCCCTCGCCGGTGTCTGCGCTGCACGACGTCTCCGCGCTGTCCGTTGCAGCAAAGAGCGCGTCAAATGGCCTGGTTCCCTTCTCGGTCATCCCTACCTCGAAGTTCGTCTTCGACGGCAGTGCTCTGCAAGAGACCGTCAACGAGTGGGCTGACAGAGATGACGTATGGAGCAAGGCATTCCTGACTGGTGCGTTGCGCGACCTCCGAGGCGGGCACTTCGCATGCTGATCTGGCCTCTCCTCTTAGGGATCTATCTGACGTACAACGGCACCCGTGGTCTCCCATCTGCGTCACTTCTCTCAGCACAGAAGACACTTGGGATCAACTTCGTCTTCCTGTCCAAAAGCTACCTCCTCGGCATCGGGCTCACAAAAGAGTTGCCTGCAGGACCATACTTTCTGGAGCCTGCGTCCGGCAACATATTCGAAGGTGAGACATGCCCGCATGTCAAAGAAATTCGAACTCATTCCTTCCATCCGCAGCCTTCCGTCTATACAACGACGAAAATCAATCGTTCGTCTACGGCACGATCCCTGATGGAAGTGGCGGCTTCCAGGTCCTCTCCGCAAAGATCCCCGGCGCAGCCACCGAGACCGTCGGTGTACCCTCTCGGCTCTACTTCACCCCAACCATCCAGAAGCCCCTCGCGGGCAAGCGGCTTGCGGTGAAGGACATATACGACGTCAAAGGTCTCCATACCGGATGCGGGAACCGCGCCTTCTGGCAGCTGTACCCTCCCAAGGAGACCACCGCGCCAGCAATCCAGCGACTGATCGACGGTGGCATGGTACTCGTAGGGAAGACGAAGACATCCCAGTTTGCGAACGGGGAGACTGCGACGGGTGATTGGGTCGACCTACACGCGCCATACAACCCGCGGGGCGATGGGTATCAGGACGGCAGCAGTTCGTCTACGGGCTCTGGTACTGCTATGGCTGCCTACCCGTGGCTGGACTTCGCAGTCGGCAGCGATACGGGAGGCTCGATGAGAGGTCCAGCTGGGGCGAACGGCGTCTTCGGAAACAGGCCATCGCATGGCGCCGTCTCGCTCGACAGCGTGATGCCACTATCTCCCGAGCTCGACACGGCGGGCATCTTCTCGCGAGATGCCAAGATGTGGGCGACGGCCGGTCACTGGTGGTACCAAAACTTCACATCAGTAAGCGCCACACGTCCTTCAGTCTAAAGTCCTCTCGAGATATACTCATTTTGCTCCAGTTCTCGCAGTTTCCGAAGAAGCTCCTCTTCCCCGTCGACTATTTTGGGAACAGCTACCTCACAAACCCGCCGAGCGCAGGCACTGCTGCAGACACTTTCAACACGTTCATCACCAAGCTAGAGGGCTTCCTGAACACAACCCGTACCGAGATGAGCCTCGCGGCCAGCTGGAACACGACGAAGCCGGCCGCCGTGTCTGCTCCATCCCTGCAGACTCTTCTGTCTACGACGTACGCCGACCTCATCACACTTGACCAGATCGACCTCGTCGCCGACCCCTTCATTGCCGACTTTGGTGCAGCGAACGGTGGCCGCATGCCGTTCATCGATCCAATCCCGCTCGCACGCTGGAGCTACGGTCGCGCGTTGCCCGCCGGGCGCAAGGAGGATGCACTTGCCAACAAGACGATCTTCATGGACTGGTTCTCGAGCTCGGTCGTACCGCCTGACGCGACAAGCTGCTCCGATTCTATCTTCCTGTACCCCCAAAGCTCCGGAGGAACGAACTATAGGAATCGCTACATAAGGTTCGTGGTGTTCAGGGCCCTGTACTCGCAGACGCACTTGCTCATGGTGATTTATCAGTGCCTCTTCTGCGCCGTTAGGCTTTTCATCCGGACGCATCTCCGTGCATGCCGAAGTACCCGACATGGTTGTGCCAAGTGAGTTTGCTCGCCATGTAAACCCGCTCGACCACTTTGCTCATGAGTTGTACCGCTCATGAACAGTTGGCGAAGCACCGTTCAACTCAACTATCACCGGGCGGACAGAGTTTCTCCCTGTGACCATTAGCTTCGTCGCCGCGAAAGGCTGTGTGAGTACACACGTCCAGCTATCACATAGGATATATACAAAAACTGACGTTCTGGACGGCTTAGGACCTGATGCTCTTTAATCTGTTCGCAGCGTTGCAGGACGCGGGGGTCATTCAACCAGTTGTGACGGGCTCCCGGATGTTCTCGTAGAATTCAAGCAGGTCCAAACATCGTGTGGCATATGTACATATGTAGTACAGGGTTTGCGGGAAAGAGAGATATGCTGGTAGTGGTACATCAACAGCGTCGTGCAGGAGGCAGGGCTATGCTCAAGCAGTACAAAACCAATGTCGGTGATCGAGGCTCAAGAGAAATACATCAGATAACGAGTTTTGGCGTGGACAGGTTTGAACCCCGTACGGAATGTTTCCATCTGTCTGTCGGCCTCTGTCGAGGAAAGCTGCGTGGCAGACTCGGAGAGATCCCCCTGGTCGCCACCTGGCAGGTAGTGCAATTTGGCGCGTGCACATACAATGTCGGCATCTATCGTGATAGTCAGAAGGACGTCCACATGAATGACATCCTAACGAAGGGACTCACAGTATACTGGGGCTGGAATGGAGACGGAGCGCGTCGCGCGAGCATAGACGTGGCAGAGAGCGTACGAGAGCGCCTGCAAACTGTCTGGAGTGAAGTTGTTTTCGTCGTACAACACATTGTAGTGAGCTGAACGGGAGGTCGGGCCTGCCGGTGCTTGCTTGCCTCGCTTCAGCGTATAGACGGATGGAGAACTTGTCAGTCAAGGAGTACACCGGATCACGAATCAAATGGTACTTATCCACTGTGGCTTTGCAGATAAAAGTCGAATTCGGTCGGATGGGTGATGTCGCTATCGACGATCGTACCTGCAGGGCAGTTCCCGCTCGGGTCGGCTTCCCTCGGCTCCCTAGGGAAGAATCGCACATGATGGCGCTTCCCTACCACCAGCACGGTTATCTTCGGCTGTATCCCAAGCGTCGTGCATGCAGCTAATGAGTTTAGGTTGGGAGTTAGCCTTTTGTTCGCCACTAGTAAGTACACGCACATACCCTTCAGCTGTGGCAATTCTGCGAGAGGATCAGAACGCGCGCGAAGTCTTGAACACTAATAGAACGTCGACTCACCTTGCTCGATCACCTTCCTGAACTCTCCTTCGGACACGCCATCCCGATAGAAGATGATTCTCTTGAGGTTGAAGGGCTTCCTCTCCCTTTCGGTGCGATAGCTCTTGTACATGTTCAGCACGTTCTCGGCCATACTCTGGAGATCCTGGATCATCTCCACGCGCCCGGTCTGCGCCCGGCAGTCCGCGACATACTTCGACGTGTCGGAGTCCACGCTGCCTACAAGGGAAGTGAAGGACGGACGACCCTGTGAACCAGGCGCGGGATGGATGACGTCCGCACTGGTCTTCGAGTCAGCTCGTGAATGATTGCACCAGACTGGAGCCACGTACCCCATGACAATGGTCGGATTGTGCGGATCAGTGAGCGCAGGGACAGACCGTGCTTCCGGGACAGCGTTGATCCCGCCCATCTTGACGTTGATCCTAGTCGAGCATGTCAGCATCATGCCTACGGACGAATATTAAGCCTTATCGTACTTCAAACATACGTTCGCGTAGTATTGCGGCCTTGCGCGCGAGCATTTCGTGCTACTGAGGCACTGTGTGGCCACACCTTGGGTGATGTCGCCAAAACTGATGTAGAAGAGCCATCCTGTCAGCAGATATCATGCACGGAATGGCGATGCAACGACGCACTGTTTGACCGCATGGTACATATCTGCGGAAACGTCCGGAAGGACGACGACGATGAGCTGGGGACCGCCTTCATTCCGGTTCTTCTGGTAACACTGACGGCCGACCTCGCGAAGTTGCTATGTCACCCATGATCAGCATATGCATTTCCGGAGACAAGAGGACAAGCGAATGCGACGCACATCTGCGATTTTACCTGAAGAATTCTGGTAGCTCACTATCGGGTCTGTTTCCCTGACCTGAATGCCTGTGTGTCGCGTAACATCTGAGCGCGCGAGACAATTAGAGGTAGCATGCACGCACCGACTGCTCGAAACATCTGAACGAAGCCATTCACCACCTCCTGTGCATTCTCCGGACGGAACCGTCGCTGACTTTCGTATATGACGACAATCCAACGCTCGATCGTCGCCGGTTGGTAGAACTTCTTATCGATGCTGCGCGTAGGAACATATGTCAGTTGTGCAGCATGCAGACGAACTCTGATATTCACAGATTCCATTCTCCATCTCGAGGTTTCTGCGAGTAAATGGGAAGTAAGATCAGATGGTTTGGCACCACGAGAAACTCACTATAGTGGGCTGTTTGCTGTCGCCGTGATATCTGAGCGTCGGCGCATCTAGGACGCGAGCCTGCACAGTCATTGGACCGGCGGTATCCTCGACGTGCATGCCAAATTGCTAGTGAATGATATGAGCGCCTCACCATCTGCAAAACGAACACACTATACATACCCGCACGTACTCAGACTGGCCATAGGCAAGCGTCCCGAGCCCTTGGCGGATGCTGTCCAAGCGCTCCGGAGGGCTCTTCGCGGCGAAGGAGAGGACGTCCGTGACCTTGTTCGGAGGGATCTGCTTGCGCATGAACTGTCCTTCCGGGACGAAGCAGCATTCCATAGGTACTTGAGCCCCTGATGCGAACTATGAATGCAATCAGTACCAGAGCCAGAGTCGATACACGCAGTAAGACTGACGAACCTGGACGCACACTACGTCGGGATAACGTACAGTGTAGTTATGAGCGGCTTTGAAGTACTGCGCGACCGTTAATGTGACACCCTCCCGATTCGTGAAGGCCAGTTGGTTGGCCCCAACGGGCGTGAGCTTCGCTACAGGACGCGGGTTGCGGGAGGCAGGCCCGGCCGGAGGAGCTCGACCAGGGATTTGCATAAGCACGCGAACTCCAGACAAAAACCGCTGTAACTTCAGTCGTTCTCTCTCCGGGAATCCCCGGCTCGGTGCGAGAAGGTTGGGATCGCGCTGACGGCCAAGGAAGTCGAGAGCGACGTCGAGCATACTCCCCGGCTTGTACATGAATCCAGTCGTGATGTCGACGTTGATGAGTAAACGGCCAATCGCAGGGCGCACTGACTGGAAGTAACCGCGCCACAGGACAATACCGCCACCGATGTCCTTCGTCTCCCGGTTGGTGAAGAATGACCGGATGTTGAACGGGTAGTCCAGCGAAGGTTGCATCCTGATTACGACGTTCAAGGCCTAGTGGCGTGCTAAGTCCTTCTCGCTCTAAACGAACTCCAAAAAGCACTCACTGTGATGGTTGTCAGAACGTCGTTGTCATGCGATTGCTTTCCTGCGATGAACCGCCGCAAAACCCTAGGGTGATGATTTCAGTCAAGCGTAAACCGACATACCCCTGAACATACTCGGTGTTGATCGTATTCACGAGGGCTAGTTTGACTTTGTACACTTTCGGGCCCCGTCTCCGCTCCCCCGTCTCGCCTTCGGCCTCTGCCGCTTGGGAAACCTGAGGCGAAGCCGGGTCTGTCAATGTGAACCTGAACTACACACAGAAGGTTAGCGCAACTTGTCTAAATTGACAAGCACACAACATTGACGTACTTCTCGCGTATCAGTCGGTCCCAAAGGAAGCTTCCGCGGAGCGAATATGTTCTTGCGCCCATCATACACTACCCGGGGGGTGAAGACGTCGGGAGCCGCCACCGTCTGGAGTCGCTTGATGATCTCCATGTTGAGGCGCGCCGGAAGCGTCTTGTTGGCAGCGTCGATGACTGTGTTGATAACAGACTTAGTCAGATGGCCTGAGCACGAAACAGCACGAACTCACCAACTACACGTCAAAACAAGAACGGTCACTGCAATCAGTCCTGTCCTAGGACGATCAAAGTAGGCGAGAGACATACCATCGTAGTGATAGACACTTCCCTCCGGGACCGAGGTGACGAAGTGATTCGTGTATACGTTGAGAGTACGGCCGCTCGTGCCAAACGCGGTGCGCTTCACGCCGATGGTAGTGATGTGGTCGCTGGTGTCCGGGAGAGCGCGAGTTCCACCCGGTGCTTGAGACAAGCGACTGGGCGCTGGAGGTGCGCCGGCTCGACCACGACCGAGTCCACGACCAGGAGGTGCCCCTCGGGCACCAGCAGGGCCTCCGCCAGTACTGGGCGGACCGCCTCTAGCACCACCGCGGATGCTAGGCGGAACAGAAGGAGCATTACTGGGAGGACCACCCCGGGACCCACCTCGAGAGCCTCTACCGCGAGGAGCTCCACGTCCCCGATCTCCAGGAGTGGTGCCGCTAGGTGCGCGAGGAGGCATTTCGTCAAGAGTTCTTCAGCCGTTCTGGGTCCACGACCCAGGTAGGAAGGGGAGTGCCACTAGAGGGAAGCAGAAGTCCTGGCTTAAGTATATTCGTAAGTGTATGTGCTGCGGTAGAACAGAAAAACGTGGCAGGCGCGCGGCCACGTTCTCAGGGTGGCGGACATGCATGGAAGACGGGTAAACCATGACGACGCGGTCTCGCCTTTTGCCAACGCTTGGAGACCGTGCTGCTGCAGATTTTACAGTAGACTTCGTCACTGAGGACATCGCCCGTGATTCACTTAGATATATGACAAACAGACACAGTCAGTACCGGTACTTGCCAAGAACCAAATTCCTTGACCAAGTTGGCGAGGCCAGATGGTCGATCTTCAGTACATGAGTGCGCTGCGGTAAGGGGAACTTGAGAGATCTGAGCACTTGCAAGTGGTCAGATATAGATGCCGGGGCTCTGTCCGACGATCGAGGTTACATCCCTGGGGTCTCAGCATGGGAAGGTAGATCACATCCGATGAACACCAGAACGCACATAACACGAGGCACCGTCATCGCATTGATCGCTGAATTTGCTCCTCGAGATGCTTGAAGCTCGCTGAAGACGCAGCATCTCATGCGACTGCGTTGCGTGCATATTGCCAGCACGGATGTGTTATGGCTATGCGAATACCATCAATATATGTCATACGAGACTGTTCATGCTACTGTAGGCTATGATCTCCTGCCGGTCCACTGGACCTGCATCGGAGCAGATGAAGTCAGTCTAGTGCTTGCAAGGTGAGTAAGACCGCACAAATATACCATTGAGAACGTAAAGAAAACGTACAGTGTTGCTCAAAGTCAAAGCTCTGGGAACATGGTCGACGAGAACAAAGCCTGCAATGCGCGTCTACCCTTCCTTCGCCGCCCTTGAACCAAATATAGTAATCCCCTTCAAGGTTCACGACGACAGACCATGGACTTCCCATCGCTAAAGAACAAACTAGCTGACAAGAAAGCTAGCGTCACACGATGGTGCTATAAGTACTGACATATAACTGAGACAACACATAGCTCCTCGCCACGTTCGTTGACCGACCACCGTGACCCGACACGCTCAGCCATCGTCCCAAACTTCCAGGACCGTGTACCGCCGGACGACAAATACCACATATATCTGATACCATTACTACGACACCTCAAAGATGTACCCCACACGCGCCGTTCAAACATTCACGCTCATTCTCCTCTCCTTCGCCTGCTTGGGTACGTCCGCCGACGGTGCACCCTTCGACCTATCAGGGCTGACGAACGTTCACAACAGCCACTGCATCTCCTGCACCTATAGACTCCCAACAGGCGAATGTTCTCGCAGAAAGCCACAACGCGGCGTGCTCAGGGCCCAAAGGATGCCTCGGGGTGAGCATTGTCAGAACACTCATCCGCGCGCTCGCAATAACCTCTCTACGTCTCCAGGCGAACGGCTCCGTTGCTGTAGAGACGACTTCAGGCGCAGCGCGGTCCGTCGCAGTGTCTTCGGGAGCCCTCGCCGCGGCGGTCGCGCTGGCGGGTCTCCTTTGAGCATGCCACCATCACGACCGGTCGACGACCACGACTCGAACAGCCACATATACACATATACATCACGATTGTCCCGAGGGACTGCAGCTCGGACTGCCATTCGTTACCATGCATCTCTATGTATCCACAATTAATCGCAAGGACAACATGTATATCTCTAACGTCCAACACGCCCGAAAGTCCGAGAGTGTGACGACGGGCGACGACAACGCGCTCCTCAGTTCGATATAGGTGAACGCATGATGCATTCAATAGTTATGTGTTCGATGCGGACTTCGAGTGCGGTTGCGTGACACGAGGTGACACAAAGCATCGCGGCGGGTCGTATGGAAAGTCACTCGGCGCATCAGCTCAACAACGCGCTTTCTTGATCTGCCTTCATGCTGACATGCTCATTGCTGCCAAATTTTACCCCGTCAACCTTCCTGGGCGTAAGCAAGGTATGGGGTGATCCAGCAGCAAGGATCGTACTTGCTCTCTAAGTAGCCTCAAAGGGCATGCGATGGACAGGAGCTCCTTAGGTTACATGTACCACTCGGGCCTGAGCACCGAGTGATAAAAGTACGCGAGGCCGCTGGCCACCGCGGAGAACTCGTTCTCGCGAGGAGACACCGCTCAGAGATCCGACAGTCCCCGAACTGTCGCGCGTCGGCCCAGGTTGTCTCGCGGGTGGTCCCAGACCGACGCGGGACAGCGCGCAAACGGAAGCCGTCCATATGTACACTCTCGAAGGACGTACCTGAGCTCGCAGGCAGCCGGCCTTCTACCTCGCGGCCGGAAGGCTGAAGCCTATAACGCGTGCCGTAGGTGATCAGGTCTGCTGATTAATGCGCTCATGAGGCACTCACGGCTGTCTGGTATGTGGAAACAAGTTGTTGTGAGACTCGCGCGTTCGCGGTGGACGTAATGATACCACACACCTTCCGCCTGTCGTCCCTCTCCTCACACGCCGTGATGGCATTTTCCGGGGCCTGCCGAGCGCGAGAAGCTCGCACTACCTGCTACTTACTGCCTGGTTGTGCGAGCCCGACGGGAATGGCCAGTCTACACGATCATGATCAGCATTCGGATAGACCTCCGGCTTCAGGAAGCAGTTCCGACACACTCACTCGCCTTCAGCCTCTTCAACCTTCTACAACCCATTCAGGGTTCCGAGGATACGAGTTGGGTATCCGTATTCACAACACCTCGCCTCGAGGCTGCAAGCCGTGCGAGTGACACTGGGAGTTGCGCCGTACACGTTGGGCATCGCAGCCTCTCGTCCTCGGTGCCGTAAGGTGGTCTGACCACTTAGGCAACGGTACGTGAACTTCCGCTGAGCGCACAGGCAAAGTTCAGCCACAGGAGGCGTCTTGATTGACAAAGAAGCTATAGCGTTCATAGATGATATAGCGATACGGCGTTAAGGCGGGGAGTTAGGAGACATCACCTCGTAGGCTCGTACGTCAACGTCCACATCCTGAAGTGTGGACGCCGCCGTTGACATTGTCTGATCGGCATCCTACAGTGATAGCGAGCTTGCGTGTAAGTCACATAACCGTGTACACAAAGACAGTGCGCGCCCACCATGACTGTGGACCTCTGTCCCTGGACCGACCCACCAGCCGAACAGCATCAACAGAGGATATGCACTGACCGAACTTCGGAAGTCTGCGCAAGGACCTTACGGCCTTCCCGTGTGAGCCTGATATCGCCAGGCTACGAGAAGCCGTCATGCCGTACCATCCCGCACGTTCCAATACGTACATGACAGCCCGCGCTCTGCAGCGCTTGCGGCACGACGCCAGCGGCCCCCTTCCCGTGCGTTCGTACGTGTGAGGAGCCCCACTTCGGTCCGTCGCAGCCACGAAGGGAGGGGCTTTTGCACAGTCCGTAGCCCGAGACCGCCTGAACTTGAAGTAGCCTTCAGTAGGTGGCGAGCGACGTCGACGGGCCATGACACCACGTACCTGAGTGTACTTGGCTAAGGTCAGTGGTACACGAACTATACCCGCCTTGCTCGGCCGTATCACGTTGTCTTCTGGAATTCTGTTGGACCGGCTCGAGACGTGCGTCGTGGCCGCCACGCGAGCGCCACATTACCAGGTAGGCGCACTGGTATCTCGGAAGCAGATACACAGAGCTGCTTCTTTGCCTCGATCGACGACTTTGCGGCGAATGAGGGACCGGGGAGTCTGGATCCGAGCGTCGAGGCAACGCCTACAGAACGTGTCAATCAGCTACACGGCACGCAGGTCGTGCTACGAGACTTTCTATTGCGTACCTCGAGCTCTCCAGCGTGTGTTCACTGTCCACCTACAAGGCCCATGCACTAATGCGTCCGCTCCGGCGGCAGGGCGTGCTTCCATTCTTCACCATCAGCGGCGGCGGCGGGGCAGGAACAAGGCCGCAGCGTACAATAGCAATAGCACCGTCCCCGAACCTGTGCCATATGATAGCACTCGCGCTTGCAGAGTCCTGGAACAACGCCGCTGGTGCATTCGGACGGACGCGGGACCGTCCCGCATGGGAATCGCGCAGACGGGAGTCGGGGGAGGCTGTGCGACGCACAATGAACTGGCGGCCGCCTGATCACAACGTGCCCGCCCATTGTGTGAGCGAACAAAGTTCAGCGGAAGGTCAGTAGCCCGAACGGACAAACAGCCTACCACAAACGGTAAGTGCCAGCGGCCGTGCAGCCTCGTTCCCCGCGCATGCTGCATTCGGGAGGGACAATGCACAAGCCTGGAGACGGCGATGCTCGGGAGAGCCGATAGTGAGGCCTTGCAGTCGGCCCGGCGATAGAGCAAGGTGGTGCCGTGTCCGGTCCAGCGTGTGGGACATTTCGAGGGATCTTCTCCGCGTTCTTGACCTTCGTTTGGCAGAGAAGTCCGTCATACTCCATCTCTACTACCGCGGACGCCGCAAGACCCACCCCAGCAGTATCTTGCATGTTACGCATCCCCAGGGGTATCCAGCCATCCATCCAGCCATCCAGTCAGATATGCTGGAACGCACCGTCGCTCAGTATGACGCGGTCTATGAACTCGGAGAAAGCGGGCACTCACGGGACGGCGTCTCGGGACCTCGGACTCACTTGCGGCCAGCAATTGAGTTTCCGGGCCTGAGAAGCGTCATTGTCTCCCATCAGCTGCGGCCTGAGCCGCCGGCGAGGACGGTGATCTCTGCAGAATCCAGCACGCTTCGGGGCGCCGACGGTTACACACCAACACCTCCGGAAAGGCTTCCCAGGACGACATGTGTCCTGGACATTGATCCCAGCCACCTGAGAATCCTCGTATCAGCTTCTCTTTCCGGAGGGATCAGCGCACGACTAACCGTCTGCCATTGTTTGTCGCCCATATGTCCGTCTCAAACGTTTGACCACCGTTCTGCCTGACGCGCACAGCGCCATGTCGTGCGCTTTGCTCCCGTACTTGGAGCCGAGCGTCAGAAGGAGGGCCTTTGAACGGACGCGCTGCAACAGTGAGGGACATGGGACGGCTCGCATCTTGCTCTCTGGGAACAGACATCAGACGACACTCGACGCCATGATGGAAGGCTCTTCACACATGGGTCCGCCGGCTGGAGGAAGCGAGCCTGAAGTAAGTAAGGCTCAAATAGACTTTCCAATGGCACCATACCACACTCACCTGAGGCGACGTATCATATGGTATGAGACCTGAATTCCCGGGACCCGTTCTAGTCCCGCAGCAGGCGTGTATCGTGGCTGGCAGGCGTTTGGTAGCGTAGCTCTGGAGCAAGCAAGCGACCGCACCTTACACAGGCACGATAAGCTCAATCGGAAACAGGGCACGGAAGGTCGACGGATGCATACGGGAGCGTGCGTGATTGGCTGCATCATGATTAGATCCAACGTCGAGGTCGCAGCATCAAGAGCGTACCGGCACGCAATCCGACCTCGCACCACGCCTGGCTTCCAGTCGAGTTCCCGTGTCGTTGTCAGTGTGCTATCGTGCACGCTCGTGCGAGTCGCCCTTGTGCATTCAAGTAATATCCTTGAGCCACTTCGATTTCCTGTCTGGCATGCGCAGCGACAAGACCTGAGACGACCTAAGTAAGAGAGTCAGCATGCTTATGTTTATGATCATCAACAAGCAATCTGTCTAACCCGCGAAGGCTAATATCGGACCCCTTGACCAGCCTTGACCTCACCAGATCGATGTCGTGACATATCTGCCTCCGAGGTGTCAATCAAGCCCGACTCTTCCAATCGAAGACACGCGTAGCCTAGAAGACTTCTATCCATTTTCCCGTGAGAGCTCCCCGGCCCACGAGGCGCTGCATACGGTGCGAGTCGCGAGCACACATGCTCCGTCTTTGTACAAGTTTGCCTTCGCTGGTTGCGCAACCACACAAACACGGCACTCATCGCGGGTGGCATGCATCCCTGGTCGTTGCAAGGAGGCAGAAGAAAGCAGAGCGAACCCAGTACATCAGGTCCCCCAACCGAGCTCATGACGGCAGCTGCAGACATCTGAAGCTTCTTCATCGACGAGCGCGCTCGGAAGCCGCATCCATCGCCTGCGCAATGCCGCATCACAGGGGAACTCCATGACAACTCAACATCTCGTCGTCCCGCAAACGTACGAACTCAACCCGTCAATGGTCTCCAGGACCACACAAAGCCTGGGAGGCGTGCACTGGCCCGGGCACGACGGTGTCAACGTCGACTGCAGCCTGAGCCTACTAGTACGTACGGCAGGCAGGCAACAGCGCACGCCGCAGTATGTACCTGCATCCGACTCCCAGTGCTCCTCGCTACGGTGATACACGCTGCAGCCTCAAACCGCGCGTAATGATCCCGGCGGGACGACAAGCAGTGTAGCGACCTGATCCCCGCCGCCCGCCGGTCCTCCGGCCGCGACCATGGAAGGGATAAACGGTGAAGCTGACTTACCGAGAAGTCGCTGCATACTAGCCTTCATACGTTTAGGCATGTCAAACATCGCGCATGGGCCAATGTGTAACCTTCCGGTCCTCGTGGCACGCTCCCTTCGTTCCGCCTGGTCGTGACTTGGAAGTTGCGCGTTGAGGATGGTATGTGGATCGGATATTATGGGTGAGATCTGGTCACCTCAGACCTCAAAGTGCAGATAGAGCATACATGGCACAAGTGAAGCGAGAGGATGGCCCAACTGGATAGTCGGCATAGCAGTGGCTTGGACGAAGAGTCGGAGTCGGAGCCGCAGCTGAGCCCCGCGCTCACGACTGGCGTCTATGTTACCTCTTCGGGACATGATGTCATCTCGAGTCTACTCAACGCATTGTTATCCTCCGGCCTTGCTGGCTTCCAGTTACGATGCGTTCGGTAGTAAAGAGGTAAATACTGTCACTATATGCTCGCTTTTACTGACTATCTATGTGCTGCGGACGCGGACGGCAGATCAGGCAACATTGCAAGCGCGAGCACTCAGCAACCTTGAGCACTCAGCAACCTTGAGCACTCAGCAACCTTGAGCACTCAGCAACCTTGTGTTGAAACCGAAGTGCCTCAGCGGTGAGTACGCTGACCTCACTTCCGCTCGACATCCAATAGTACTTGGGTTGGCAAGCTCGCGCGTAGAACATCAGATGGTGTTACGGTCAGGAGGGGTTCGGTACCGAAAACCCAAAGCACGAGGCTGGTGACCGCGCGGGCAGCTACACGTGCGCTCACGCACATGCGATGCCGCACCTCGCTTCGCTCCTCCGCCTCCCGCTTAACTCGACGACCACCCGACTCACCGCCAGCTCCCCCTCCTGCTTTCATCCCCGCGCACCCAACGAGGTATGCGCGAGGCAAGAGTCAAGATGACTCGTACTAACTCGTATACACGTGTACTGTAGGATCTAGCACTATAAAAGCTGTCGCGCAGTCTGGGGGATTCCCCAGACTTGCGTTGGCAATTCTTCCCTCCAACCGACGCTCCTCCGGCGC
>ML211571.1:0-19612 GCA_004369055.1 Polyporus arcularius HHB13444
CTGCCATCATGGACGTCGATCTCCCGCCCTCCTATGGGCTGACGTCTCCAAATAGCCCCGCGCCGCTGTACTCGGAGCGTCCTAGTACCTCTGAGCGTATCCTCCAGACGGAAAGACATCCGACAGGCCTGGCACCCGCAGCCCAAGCCCAGAAGCATCTCTACAAGTCCGATCATCTGGAGGTCCGTCTCCATCCCCCACATTGGGGCCTCACTCTGCCCGCGTACGGCCTGGGAGGGACAGTCGACGGCCTCATCACGTTCCGCAAGCAATGCTCGCACATAGTCGAGTTGTCTGTTTCGGTGAGCATGAGCACTTCGCGCGGCATGACAGAGGAGGTAGTCTGATTAGCCCATCTCCTATCGCCCCTCCCTGCGTCCAGCTGCAAGGCGTCATCAACACCTCTGCGAGCCAGCATGCGACCGTGGCGGTCCCCGGCGTCAGCAGGAACGTGTTCCTCAAGAAAAAGATCGTCCTCTTCGCGGCACCGCAGGGACAGAGCGCAACGTTGACGGGCGAATACCCCTTCGCGCTGCAGTTCCCCCACTATATCGACGGCGCTCGCGATTCCCTTCCGCCTTCGTATACGGTCTACCAGCCCGGCATCTCGACGGAGATTTTCTACACGTTCCGCGTGGACATCTGCCGCAAGGGCCTCAGACGGCATGAGAAGTACGCTGACTTGTCGTCGTCTTCGTGTCGGCGGCAGATGCGTTGACATTCGGCGTCTTTTGCGTGTAGGTTGGCAACGCAGGTTCTGTACCTTCCCAAGTCCCGGCCATCCCTACCACCCGTGGAGGACATGCCTTCGACGAGGATGGATAGCTTGGCAGATCCACGATGGCGCACCGTTGAGCTGTCCCCGACATGGCCAGGTCGCACTGAAGCGGCACAGCAGAGGGAGGATATTCCTACGATTTCGGTGCGTTCTATCCATGTCTCAGGTCTCGGAAAGCAGACGTTGACCTTTTCCCGGGCCTAGTTCACGATGCCGTCGGGGAGGTGTTACGCATCAGGCGAAATGATCCCGGTCTCGATGAGGATCCATTGTCCGCGTTCACCAGCACTTGCGAGGATGCTGTCGCATAACGCGCACCTCTCCATCGTCAAGCGGCAGAAGACGTGGATCTCGCTCGGTGCACAGATCAGCATCCGCGAGTCGCTTCTCTCGCGGGCGGACGTTTACCTCGCAGACGAGTCGCAGGAGGGCACGGCGTACTTGCGGCTGGAGGTGCAAGCGGGCGAGGCAGGCCGCGAGTGTTCATGGCGCATCAAGGACTGCGTGGCGGTTGAGGTGCGTCGCAATTGCGATTATGTAGCCGACTGCGCTGTGATATTGAGGCATCGGGTCCACCTAGCACGTAATCCGGCTGGTCGTTTTACCGCCGAGCCACCTCAGGGACTTCCCAGTGTTCAAGCACGAAGTGCCGGTGACGCTCACAACGGACCAGTACGGGTCGCTGCAGAGCGAGATGCTCGCGTTAGGTGGTGTGCCGTTCCCCGCGCTCGGGCTGAATGACGTCCACCGGTACCTGCGCGCCCAGCGCTGACCATGATCGGTGACTTTGCTATATTATGCCGACTTTACTCTATTTCCCTATTTTCGCTCAGGATCAGGTCAAGGCTGCCCGCAAACGGGTCGGATTTCGGATTTTGGATTTCGGAAGATAATTCTTGTAACTTATTGCCTGACGACTTTCATGACCCCGTCCACAATGCACCCTCCGCTGTTCCAACCCTTTGTCACCTTTCCGTCTTTCAGATCTCCTTCCATATTCACACTTGCATCTTTCCCCCTCCATACACTTGCATCTCCGTCTCGAGGTTCCTCTAACTGGCCTCAACTGTCCCACTACATCGATTCATGATTACTGCGCATCTCTGTTGTACTGCTGTAGTTTTGGGATCCAACTCCCCTGCGCGGGGTCCGTATAGCTGTATAATCATTTGGAATTCCATGGTTTGTAGATGTCCACTCCACTGCACTAGGCTCCTGGTGCTCCCAGGCTTCCGAGGATCGCCGCTGTCGGCGATCTCGATTTCGACGTTTCTAGTAACCTAGACGCTCGCACCTCGGTACCGTTACCACGACGTCATTGAACTCAGAATGAGCTACTTTGAGACCGATACGATACATCGAGCTTCAAGTTGAAGGTAGACGACCTTTGATGCACATCTGAGTGCCCAGCGCATTGGGCGGCCGGCAACACCCTGACACTCCCCACGGCGCCGGGACGTTTCTGCGGTAAGTAGAACATGAAAGCTTATGATCCTCATGTTTATTTTTAGAGTGATTGGAATACCGTTGTTCGTAGGAACTGCTCATCAAAATGTGTCATGTAAGGATGTGGACTCGAAGCTATGTACCACTGTAGCCTGTCTCCAGTCGGACGCGTACGGTCTGAATACTTATCCCAGGCCTGTAGATTTATGTGAGGCGACGTGTTTGCACATTGAGACACATGTCCCAGTCAAAATAACGAAGTATACTGTGCCGGCTTGCGGATTTCCTCGACAAGGTCCGATCCTAGTTCGGGTCGGGTCATGCAGCTGTGGCTGTACAGCTGAGTTTGCATACCGCCGTGGCGTCACGACGGTCCGCTCTATCCTCTACTCTGACCTCCACCCCGAGGCTCCTGATCCTTCATGACCTGTCCATCTGCATAACACACTATACCACAAGTGAGAGTGCCATTTCTTCGCAGAAGCGTTTATCTCATGCATGTCTCCTCAGGTTTAACGCACATCATGGCCACCCTTGCGTCGCGGTTTCGACATGCGCTCGACGGAGAGCATGTCACGCCTTTGACATGGCGAAACGCTCCCGTGGCGCATGCCTATCTTCCCCTTTACTTCATCTTGGCCTACCTTACGCGGAGGCCAGGAAGCCACCGGTTGCGCATAGTCCTCCTACCCGTGGTCGTCGCAGTCATCCTCCGCTGTACCACTGGCTACAGAATCCAGGACGAGTTGTGGGGATGGTACAACTGGATAAGAGGTATTGTACTATTTACGTGGGCAAAATCTCCATGCTAATAATTATATTGTGTCATAGGTATAGTGGCGATGGTTCTGATAGCGCATTCCATCCACTTCGCGATCGTCCCCGAAGGCATGCTGAAGCAGTCCGAGGCTGAGGAGCGGCTGCGCGTCCGTAGCGGGACACCCGCTCAGGGCTTCGTTGCTCCGTCAGCCGAGCAAAGTGCAAGTCAGCTGGTGTCAACGCCTCCGCCGTATCCAAGATCTGGGGGCCTCTTGGAACGCGTTGGCGAAGCGCTCGAAGTTGGGTTACTGGCGCGAGGAATCGGCTGGCAGCTCTCTCAGGGCTTACATATACCAAACATTCGTCGGCCTATGGAGCGCAAGGCCTTCCTGAAGTCCACATTCAAGTCTGTCATCACCGCATACCTCATTATCGACCTCGTCGACTCCGCCCTCGAGACCCTTCCAGGGATCACGCCAACCAGCGGGACAATCTTCTTCCCTCAGCTACCGCCGATACTCCGTTACACCGTGTCCACCGCGTTGACCTTCGCCATTGGTATAGTCGTGATATTAGGTATCTCCATGTGCTATGACCTCGTTTCCCTCATCGCGGTCGGCATCTTCCGTCAACCTCCTTCGAATTGGCCCCCTGTCCACGACGAACCATGGCGAATGGGATCGCTACACGAGTTCTGGTCGAAGCGGTGGCACCAGGTGCTGCGACACACTTTCCTCGTCTTGGGCGGGTACCCCGGACGGTGGCTGGCCGGGGACTTCGGAATGCTCTTCGGCACGTTCCTGGCTTCCGGACTGCTCCATGAGTTCGGCTTCAACCTCGGGGGTGCGCCATTTGATTGGAAGGTTATTGCGTACTTTGCGTTGCAGCCGTTCGGCATCCTCGCGGAGAAAGCGTACAGGACGTATACGGGAAAGAGAGTGTCTGGCTGGTTGGGTTGGTGCTGGGCGGCGGTATGGGTCATAGGTCTCAATGAGATGGCGTGTAAGTCTGTAACCTCACTATCATGGGCTCAAAATTGATACTTATGGCACACTGTCCAGCGGATTCATGGATAGCACGAGGAGCTGCTGGCAAGATTCTAGTACCCCCGGTGCTCAGCCCTACGCGCCGCATCTTCATACCCATCTTACGAGAGCTCTGGGAGACCTTCATCAGGAAACAATAATGAGGTGGTTCTGGGACATCGTGGATCTGCACAATACTAGATTATGGAAGTTATACATGTGGTTTAAGTATATTTCTCAATTGGCGGGAATTAGTAGCGGAAGCGCCGGCACAGGAGATCGCGACTGTATCGCGCGCGTCGGAGTATAAGCTCGTGACGGAGGTACAAGTTATTCCCATTCTACACGCCTGTATCACGGGCACTTTGCTGTGAACTGGACATATCACCTCTCTTGCTTGTATCTTCAGACGCGACTGGCAATGTTCGCGGCGGCCACTTCCTTCTTCGCGCGAACGAACATCTCCCAGAACTACAACATCGCCAATGCGTCCTCTATAGTCGGAAGCAGGACGGGATCACCGGCACCTTCAAGTTCGGCCACTACATTGCCTGCAGCTTCACTACCTCCGTCTTTCAATGTTGGTCCATGGCGCGTGCAGTCTGCGACGCACAAAGTCACGAACAAACGTGTATCCGTATGGAGTATGGACAAGAGGAATCCGGAGATGGAGCGTATGGGACCGGCATCGAGGGAGCGTACGATTGAGGTGCTGAAGGCCGAGGTACGTGCAAGAAGATCATGTGTACGGAGTCCGACGCCGACCTTGTAAATACGAACCTCAGGCATCTGCCCTGAGTCGGCTGCGGCACCCCTCCATCCTCGGTAAGAACCACTGTACTTTCAGCCTGGCCGTCTGTCTGACTGGGTGATTGAAGAGATGGTGGAACCCCTCGAGGAGACCCGGAACGAGCTCATCTTTGCTACGGAGCCGGTCTTGTCCTCTCTACATCTATCGATACCCGGCTCCTCCCAATATTCACCTCTTGTTGAACTAGATGAGGTCGAGGTACGTCGTCTCTGGGATGAACCAATACAGCGCACCAAGATGTTTGCTCCTCCAGATACAGAAGGGTATCCTGCAGTTGTGCAAGGGTCTCTCCTTCCTCCACACGTCTGCTCGTCTGATTCATTCTAACATCAACCCGGAGGCCATTGTAATCAATAGTGCGGTCAGTGCTCTGCATAGTAGTCATCCTCGGACTGCGCGTTGACACGAGTGTATAGGGAGACTGGAAACTATCTGGCCTTGGCCAGACAATATCCCTTTCCAAGGGGGATGGCGGGCCTACACGATGGGAATTCCCTACATACGATGGCCGTGCGTCGGCATATACGCAACGATCCTTTGACTACATAGGTATGGCGACTGCGTATGCAGACATGACCGCTTAGCCTTACTCTGTTGACAGCGCCGGAGTATGCTCTGGACGAAGTCCTCGATCCTGCTTCTGACATGTACTCTCTTGGTTGCTTGATATATGCGGTACACTGCAAGGGCAATCCGCCCTTCAAGAACCACGGGAGTTTGTCTTCCCTGCGTGAGAATGCTGGGAAGCCTCTCACTGGCATGGAACGACTGGAGCAAGACCTGAGAGGTTGGTAGTCTGCTTAGCAAACAGCCCGGTGTTGCTGATATACACCCAATAGCACTCCTGAACGCGCTCATCACGCGACATCCACATAACCGGCCAACTCCATCAGACCTACCTCTACACGCCTTCTTCTCATCGTTGCCCGTGTCCACCTTGAACTTCCTCGATCGGTCTAACTTCGCTGCGAAGACACGGGAGGAGAAGATCTCCTTCATGAAGGGCTTGACAAGCGTGCTCGACAGGTTCTCAGAAGGGTTGCGCACGCGCAAAATATTGCCGACTCTTCTGGAAGAGGTACGTGGTGCTCTTTCTTGGCGTAGCTCCAAAGTTGACATCCTCCCCGTTTTGCAGATGAAAGATATCCACCTGTTGCCTTACATCCTGCCCAACATCTTCGCTATTTCCCAGATACTGTCGTCGACGCAGTTTGCATCTCTTGTTTTACCAAGTCTCAAGCCTCTGTTCGCGATCAAAGAGCCTCCTCAGAACATGCTGACGCTATTGGACAATCTTCAAATGCTTCAGGAGAAGACTGAGAAGCCCGTGTTCCGAGAACGTAAGTTCAATATACTGCCGCCATTTGGAATCTCCCTCACGACATACCTGCAGATGTACTTCCTCTGGTATACAATGCGCTAGAAAGCGAGCACGCTATAGTGAGTGGGCGGTGGGGTGGTTATATCAAGGGTGCTCGGAGCTCATTTCGTCATATAGGTACAAGAGCGTGCACTCAAGGCGGTACCCAATCTCTGCGAGACCATCGACTATGCGGAAGTGCAGGGCGTATTATTCCCGAGGGTCGCAGTAAGTCGGCAGCTATGGGTTGACCATCGCGCGCTCGACCACTTATACGCGCATTGTTAGCTTGTATTCACGAAAACTCGGGTGCTTTCAGTCAAGGTTGCAACACTAGATACCTTCTTGTCTATGGTCAAGACTCTCGACCAGGTGCGTGTACGACCGTCGTTTGTTTCTACGCGCGCTAAAAGATCCGTTAGTCGAGTTTAACGCAAAAGCTGGTGCCGCTACTGTCCAAGATTCGGACCAAGGAGCCTGCTGTAACTGTGCGTGATCAGAACTCGCAGTGGAAGCTTGCTGACACAGACGATGGGCACAGATGGCTACTCTCGCTGTACAAGAAGCGATGGGTTTGAAGGTCGACCGAGAAGCTGTCGCGACGTTGGTTCTCCCTCAGCTTTGGGCGATGTCTATGGGACCGCGTGAGTCCACCGCTGGAAAGACTTGCTGATGTATGTTGACAGCTCTATAGTCTTGACTGTCTCACAATTCAAGCGTTTCATGGAGGTGATCAAGAAGCTGGGCGACCGAGTGGAGAAGGAGCATGATCAGTATCTCCGCGACTCGCAACGAATAGAGGACCGCTCGGCTGTGAATGGCCGAGCAAGCCTCTCCAATAAACCTACCGGTGCTGTTGACTTCGAGAGTCTCGTCGGAAATAACGCGGCAACCCCAGCTCCCAAAGCCGACGGTGCGTCAGCGAATGGAGTGCAGAGTTGGGAGGACGACGTGTGGGGAAGCATATTCTCGAGTAATCCATCGGTCAGTCTCCGAAGTGTTTGCACGTGTACCTTCGCTGATGAAATTTGCACAGACACCCGCTGTTCAGAGTCCTGCGTTGTCGCCACCGCCTATACCCTTGCAGCAGCGCACCACATCCACTTTCACCACCCAGACACAGTCATTGCCGTCGTCACCGAAGGTCTCAAGCTCGCTGAACCCTCATGCCTCACGATCTCCCCTTGGCCGCCCGGGACCAGGGCTGGGTGCAACGCGTGTACCATCCACCTCTCTCAATCCGTCGACGTTCCCTCTCGATTCGTCACCTTATCCTTCCGCAGCGCCAAAGCCGACTTCCACACCATCCATGGGGCTTATGCAGCCCTCATTCCCCGCCCTTGCGCCATCGAATACAGCACCTCAATTTCCAACCTTCAATGCAGCGCCAGTGGCGCCATCAGGCCCGAACTACAACATCACCCTTCCAATTACGCAGCCGATGCAACCTATGCAACCCACGACTTCCACTTCGCCTCCTCCGTTCTTCGCATCACAGATGTCAATGGGTGGAGTGCTCGCTCCTTCGAGGCCCCAACAACCTCAGTGGCCAGGGTCCACAGGCGGACCAAAGCAGCTCTCAAAGGATGATTGGGGCGACTTCGATCCGTTAGCCTAACGCATGATCTAGCAGGATACTTATACTATACTCGCATATGCTATAGAGCTGTGACTGACGCTACATCTACGCGCATTCAACCTCGACACCCTCGGCGACCCGGACGCTCGTGGCCTCGACGACGGTATCGAATGCGTCGCTCACCATACCTGGCTCTTGCTGAAGGAGGTCGACGTCGATAGGTAGGCCGAGCAGTGCTTTCAAGATGATGAGAGCACCCGGCTTGGAGGATACCAAGTTACCCTCCTTGCACGACGGACTGTCGACGCCTGGGGTAATTCTCAGTGAGAAAGAACCTACAAAAAAGGAGTCGTGGTCGCGTAAACTCACATGCAGTACATCCTTCCTCGCAATCGCAAGTTTCTACTCGCTCATGAGCGTCGCGCAGGATATCGTTCACTGAGTCATACGGTTATCCGTGAGATGGATCATCCAGACTCGACGAGGAAGCACTCACCGTGGTCAAATGCTTTCACGGCGACACCTCCTGACTTGCCAGAAGGTTCGTAGAAGATGAGTCTAGCCCGGAATTAGCGATAACCCACATGAAGGAAGTACACAGACTACAAACCTCGCCGGCCGCTTTCTTTGCGAAGTAGAAGCCTTGTATTCTTTCTCAGGCACCTTGCACTCTGTTCGCAAATCGACGGCTAAAGGGAAGCGGTTCAGGAACGCGTGTTGCGCTGAATGTATCGCTTCTGCCGGGTTCATGCCAGAATCCTTCATCAAATCAAGGACCGGTTTGGGAATGTCTAGCCACATCCCTGTGGTCTCGCGCTGCCACGGGGGAGTATCCAGGTCCACAGCGTCGATGATAGCTTTGTTCCTGTCAAGATATCAGAACTGGATGGTTGCGCGTGCGAACGCGGACATACCGCAACTTGAAGTAGCCTACCAGCATATGTTAGTGCACGTTCGGAAGTGAAGACACAGGGCACCAACCATAGACGAGTGTGAATAGTTCAATGCCTGCAGTGCGGTTTCTCAGCACAGCATCCTCCCCGCAAATGATGTCCACACTCACGGCCGTAGAATGCGCGATGCGGAGAACCTTTGATCTCTCTGATACGGTAGGTTTGCAACGCGTCGACGTTCGTGAAGTCCCTGCATGACTACGATGAGTGGACAATAATGCATGAATGATGAGAGAATACCTTGGCTCGGTGATCCAGTTCACGTCAGAGCGGACTAGCTTGGCCATCTTAGTGTCATGGCTGACTTCTTGAACCTATTCAAAGTTCAAGGGGGCTATAGTGCCGAGTTAACGGAGTTGAACTGACCAGGAAGGTCAAGCCTTGATGTATGAACTGCGCAAAAACCAGTGTGAGAGATGCAGCGTGAGGGAGGGCTTCTCGCGTCACGTACCACAGCCCCTTCGTATATTTCGAAAAGCGCGCGAGACAGTTCAATCTCCTCGATGACTTGAGCTATGCCGCCCGGCTTTCCCACACGAGAAACATCCACAACGCTGTATTTTTCCTCTTCTATACCTCGGATTGAGACATGTTTGGCGGGATAGGGAAGGTATCGCGGATGCGTGTGGTACCTGCGGGACAAGAATGTCAATCGCCCAGCGATGGCCCGACAAAAGAGGGGACGCACCAGCCTTCGCGGTCCTTTTCAAGCTTCGTCTCGCATATCTCCCTCATGTTGGGACCGAAGTACTTCTCATCCTCCTCAGTCAAGGGCATCTCGTGCGCGGCACATTGCAGATGTGCCTCGAGGATCACTTTGCCGTCAAGGTCTACCATCAGGTCACTCGTCGAACGATCGAATAGCTCCTCGGGATTGTGTATGTAATGTTGATCCACGGGCAATGCGTCTGCGACGAAGACGGCAAGCGCATCTCGCGCGCGGCGTCCCGCTCGTCCCGCTTGTTGCCTCTGAAGAAGGTGTGACTCTTGGCATGCACCTGTCGTGTGAAGGCACTCACGAAGCTGGCAAGGCCGCCCATGGGGAAGCCGAGCATAATGACCGCATCCAGAACTCCAATGTCAACACCCAGTTCCAAGGCGTTGGTCGCAACTATTCCAAGCAGATTTCCGGAGAAGGCTTCCCGCTCGATCCTTCGCCGATCCTGTAATGAGATGTGGTTCAGAAGCCTAATTGGCACTCCGCACGACACTTGACTTGCCTCCTGAGAGTACCCTCCACGGTATGACATGACTCTGTCCAATATATCCAGACGGCCATCGGCGGATAGCTCCTGTCTCAGTGTCTTCATAGCCTGGAACTCCGATGAGTATCCGGTGCGTTGGAACAACAGAATGCTATTACCAATTCACAGGACTTCCTGATCTAGTGTGCATAAGGTGAGTAACATATGGGGAAACATTGATGGCCGAAGGACGTACTTTGCAGAAGAGAATGACACGGACACCCCTGGCCATGAGAAATCTCATGAGTCTGGTGGCCTCGGTCATTGAGTGAACCCTGCCGAGCGAAGGGTCCATAGGGTCCTTCAGTGGCGGGTTCCACACAAGAAAGTCTTTACGACCAGATGGTGCCCCATCCTCGGTCACCTCCTCGATGTTCTGCGCGTGCCCCGTGAGAGCATGGTCTGACGATAACACACTGGGGACGTGCCTCAATGCCGAAGATGTTCCTCATGTGCTGCGCCGGCTTCGATATCGTCGCGCTGCAAGACACGAAGCGAGTGCGGCGATCTACACCGACGCATGAGAATGTCCGTGAGTGATCGGCGAAGCGTATTTACGACTCACTTCCGACGGCCGCGCAAACTCTCCTCAATCTCCTCGTCACTTGAGCGACATGGCTGCGGTTCAAAAGTAAGCGGCGCTTCAACTCAAAAGGTACACTTCCCCTGACCTGCCAAATATCCCGTAGTAGTAATGTAGCTCATCGACGGCCACGATCTTGAGATTCTTGAGAAATCTAGCATACACGGTACGCAGTTAGGGTGCGGCCAAAACAAGATACAGTGAGAGATTACCGTCTCCATGTATCCTCGTGTGGTAGTATGGACGCATGGATCATGTCCTGCCGCGGGACCCATGAGCTTACACATGCACACATAAACACCCACTCATGAGATCACCCACAAAGTTCGTGAAGATCACAGACGCAGTCTCGCGAATTCCTGGCGAATGAGTTGTGTCAACGAACCAGCATCCCACTAACAGCAGAGAATGTACCGGCGCGAAGATCCTGGGGCGTATCACCATCGTATGTTGAGACCTTGACGTGTTCAAGACCAAAACATGAACAAAGCAACTGTTCCAATGCGGCTCGTTGATCTTGCGCCAATGCCTGCCTCATGGTGAGCTAGGCAGATACGGAAGTCTCGGGCGCATACCTTCGTGGGATAGATGAAAATCGCCGTCGACTGAGGATCTGCTTCTAAAAATTGCAACAGGGGCACCTGATAGGACGATGAGATCTGTGCGAACACGCATGGAGAAGGAAATTCACTTGGTAAATCACGCTCTTCCCAGAGGCAGTGCTGGTCGATACGATGACGTTTTTGCCTTGCGAAAGCGCATTTATAGCCGCGACCTGGTGAGTGTAAAGCGACGTAATCCTCCGGGAATGGCACAATGCCTGAGCGACGGATTCCGACAGCGGAGGATCCAAGATGGCTAACTCTTGAGTTAACGCGCATGACACGAAAGCAGAAATGCAGGCCGCACACCTGACTGTCCCTCTCTGACTTCGAACACTCGCTTGTATGCGATTTGCTCCTGGTACCATGCCTGTTGCTCAATTTCCTCAATCACCGCCGTAATAGCTGGCCGTTCTTCCGGTTCGGGCACGGCGCGATCCTTGCCCTTCAAATCTGCTGAGCTCGCCTCTGGTGTATCCTTGCAGCCAGGATGTACCGGTATGTGATCTCGAGCGGCAGACTGCAACAGTGCAACAGGATCTTCCTCCGCTGGTGTCGCCTTCAACAATCTAAGGGGTGGCCTATCAGCAACGCACGGATACACGCATGGTTCAAGCATACATACTCATTAACAGCTTCTACGAAGCGATTGTTCCTTCGTTCCACAAGCTTCTTCGTTGCAGCCGGAGTGAGGGCTGGCGGAAGTGCATATGCAAAGCCCGTGTTGGAACTCTTCGTTACTCGCGCGTTGTCGAGGAAATCCAGCACGAGTACGTGCTCGTCCTCGTCGACGTCATTGCGCGAACTGGACGCGCCCGCGGTCCGGAAGGCCGCAAAGTCGGGAGACCGTTCTCGCCTACTTTGGCCAACTTGCTGGTCGCTGTGTATGCGAAGCTCGACGCGTGGGGTGTAGGCGAACTTTACGATCTCAGGAAGCAACGCTCTGTATCATGAGTTCGACGTTAGAATGGTCACGGGCCTCGAGGCGCATGGACTATACTTGAGTTCGGCAACTTTCGCCAGTTCCAGGGGTCTGCCAAGTAATGTTAGTTGTGATCAAGCAAAGGAAATGAATAGGCTTGCTCGTGTAGTAGAGATTCCACTGAGGTTCTGACCACAGGAAAGGTGATTGCGAAGTTCTTCCGGGAAGAGCAGAAGGCAAGGACCGTGTTCAAGGCCTGCACGCATAGCATGTCAACTACCTCCTACGGGTACGACTTTCTGCAGGCTTACCTTGAATACCTGTACGTAGAGACGTTTATCGGCAATACTCTCCTAGATTCAACCTGGAACGCACCTTGAACAGCTGATATATGAAGCTGTCAGCCTAAGTCTTGGAAACAATCGTATACGAGACACACAGAGTTAAAGTACTCGGGCCAGATCGGTGCGCACTCCTCCTGAGCTGCTTTCTTGCCCTTAGTCTGCTTCGTCGCGCGAGGCTTCTTGACAGTAGGGCCTCCGGCCGCGTCGCTCGGGGAGGCTACGCCCTTTCGTTTGCGCGAATTGGTAGACATAGTCAGTTGAGCAAATTTATAGCCTTGCACAACTGGATGATGAAACGGATGATGAGCGAGTTTGGCCTGTCTATGCAGCGAGGCAGGGGGTGGTCGAGGGGGAAAGAAGGCTCGGCGCTTCCACCGTCGACGCGACGCGACGGCGTCACGCGTCGAAGTCACGAGCGTGGTGACTCTGTGACTTCCAGGCGCCCACACCTTTCCTCTCGCCCTCACCGTCGGTGAGCTGTTTCGCTGCATCTATTCTTTCAGCTCGACCTTACATCCTTCCCTTCTGGCAGAGCTTGGGTGAGATGCGGCCCACTCTTGTACGCCTCGTGCGCATCCTGCCACGTTCGCAGGTGGACCCTGCTCTCCGACCTGTTCCCCAGCCTATTCGTTCGGACGTCCCCAGACCATCTCTCATCGAGGTTCTGCAGAAACGCAAGGAGGATGCTGGCGCGGACTACCCGTCAAATATCAGGATAGAGAGCCTGGAGGCTAAAACGGCGCTGAGGGGGCTTCCGCGAGAAGCCAGAAAGTCCCTAGCAGCGATGCTAAAGGAACATTGAGACATAGGTACGTCTGATCCTCTAGCAGCTGAGGTGTTGTGCTCATTGGCTCTCAAAGGTGTCACCTGTCTCGCACCGATCTACTCCCAGACGAGCTCAGCAGCCGTGTTGCACGCATAGTGCTATACAGTACAGTCCGTGTCATAATGGCAATCTTACACTCTAATGTTGTCCCGCAACCCCGAACCTCTACTTGGCACGCTCACGGCCTTCCTTGAACGTCCTCTCAAGAAGTTCATTGAACCATTGCTTCTCCTGTATCGTCAACCCATGCGCCACCCCCGTCTTGACCACTAACTCCGCTTCCGGCATGTGTTCCTTCAAGAAGTGGCTGTTGCTGGGGTCGATCAGGTTGTCGGTGTCTCCGGTCACAATGATCACTTTCGGGATCGCGGATGAGATTTTTCGGAGACGGTCGGGTGAAACGTGGTGCGTCATGGCAGCAGCCATCTGCGAGATCGCGCCAAGAAAGGTCTGCGGCCGTGTTACTTCAATGCGTTTTTTATACGCCTGTGCATTCGATGAGAGAGCGTCCGCATAGAGTTTTAACAGACGGGTCCATACAAGTGTCTCGATCTCTCTGTTCGTCCGACCCTCCGGGTCTGACGGAGCCTTGGCGTCCAGCCACTCCTTCGGATAGAGCATCTCCAGCACGTATGGGATCTTCTTCTCGGGTTCCTTGATCATCATCGTCCGCATGAGGTTCTTCAAGCCAATATACTTGGGAACGAGTAGAGTAGTGCAGTTAAAGGCGTGCCCAAAATCAACTGAAGCGAACTCACTGAAGGTAACTCTACGAGACGTCGTCTGCCAGCTTTGGTGACGATCAACGACAGCGAGACGATGCGTTCCGGTATCTTAGATGCAACCTCTGAGAGCCGCATCAGTATCAGCTTCCATGCAGGTAGATGTTTGCACATCGAACCTTGAGCGATCATGCCTCCAAGGGACACACCAACCACATGGATCTGACGCTTTTCCTTCCATCCTATGTAGTCTAGCAGTGTCACGACATCATCTGCCATGCCGCTTGTGCTGTTAAGGACACTAGTGAGATTGCGATAACCCTTAGCAAATGATGCACGCACGTATATGGGCCACGAGGCGCTCCGCTGTTGCCCACACCTCTATTGTCGAACACAAGCACAGAGTACTCCGGCTTGCTACCAAAGTAGTCAACCTGAGGCAACCAAGCTGCCGAGGATGAGTTGAGGCTGATAGGACGCAGCTCCGTATGAGCCGACCATCGGGACGAGAGTAAGGACCACATACCCCATGATGAACACGACCTTCTCCGGACCTGACCCATGTACCTCATAGTACAACGAGTGGCTCTCCAACGGGTCCCCTACTTGATGATGTATTTCTGTGACCGGACACAGACCCTTGCGGGTGCATGTTGCAGGGTTGAAAATGGTGCGCGGCTCCTTGAAGTCGGCCGGAGAGGCGGTGGGCATAACCTCGCTCGTCATGTTGTCCAGTCGCTAACCCAATATCGTAGTGCAGATTATATGTAGGGAACGGTCGTCTCTTATGGACCTGGGGCACCGAGAAGCTGTATGCCGCCGTTGGGGTATGCAAACACAAGGGGATATCGGCTTGGTTCACTCGCGAGGGAATCTAGTGTGTCATTAGTGCGTCTGTCGGGACATCCGCGCTGTGAGCGTGTGAGGATGCTTACCCAGCTATTACAGCATTCATTTGCTCGTCCAAAGGGGAAAGTGGACGATAAATAAAGCAGCTGAGCAAAACACCGAAGTACCGAAGTGATAGCAACTTGCAAGATGGGGAAACACATGTCATGGATGATCGATGATGGGGCGGGAAGCATTCGGGCCGATATCTCCATATCGGGCAGCCGCCTGCATCGCATCGCCGCGGCGTTAAACCACATCGCAGCCTTGAGGACGCGGCGCTGAAATGCTGCCAGACCATTCTGCTGTGCAAACATCTCCATGGTACGTACACCGGTGAACTAGATTTCCACAGGGTGGTGCAAGGGGTGGTGAGATAGACACGTATGTCTGTGGTCGCGTGGCCGGACCCCTATCGTTTGGTGGACAGCATACTCATGGTCGTGCATCGTACTTATCCTGGCTCTCAGGGACGGTACGCGTGAGAGGTGTGGCCTCCCTTCCTTCTTGGTATCTGTTTCAGTGTCACCACCCTTGATACTTCTCTACTGGTGACTGAGTCGGACCATACGATGTGAGGTAAGTCATGCGCACTGATCTTCATCGGCAGTCTTGAGTCTTGACTCTGTCAATCGCCTGCCTACTCCTCTGACACGTCTCATACATTCATAGGTTGACTTGCCATCGTTTCCCAGGCTGCACAGGTCAGATGCCCAGCCGATGCCTCTCTTTGGATACAAGTAGCACTGTTGAGCGGCAATTCGCTCCCGTGACGCGCATTGCGTCCTCACATCTGTCAAGGGTGGTCCTAGAAGGCACCTGTACCCTAGGAGACCCAGAAGGCTGTATAGCCAGCGTTCTCTCTGGGGTATAATGGGAAGGACAACCGTCGATATCCCGGCCGATGCCCTCTTGCTCTTTCAAGCGTGATCACCCTCAAGTTTGGTTACCCTCCCGTGAGTAACACTTTCCTACCCGCGTCGTGTCGATACATTCACGGACAACTGATATCTAATTGTTGCATGCTCTAGTGCCGTGGAACGGAGAAGATGGAGCTGCGTCCGTGACATGAAGACGAGAATGATCGTTCACCTCATCTCCAGCGTAAGTATCATGTGCGACAATGTGAATTGGACTCATCAAATTCCATATATTCGTACAGCATCCGCACAGATCGATCCTAGTGGCCAAAACACAAACTCCCATCGGTGCTCCCTCTCACATCGCCACCATTGCAGCAGGACCCCGAGGGTCGGGCAAAGTGTAAATCATGAAGATCGGCACCCAAGAGCCGTCGGAGATATTCTGGACCCCGCACAAGGCGAGCTGATCGAGCCGGACGGGCATGTTGCGATACATCAAGGGTGTTTGCGCTCGCTGCTCCCTGACCTGCGTATGGAACGGGCCGAATGGCAGCATGTTAAATCATGCAGGTTGAAGTGGTCAAAGGTGCGTACGATGTACTTAACCATTTCTTCCGCGATCTTGCGGGCGAGAACCTTCATGAAGACGGGTTCTCCCTTGACGGTAGACCGCCGTGCCGTAATCTGCCTGGTGTAAGGTTCTGCTCCTGGGAACTGGAACATAAGTCATGTTAGTGGGAGCGTCATGGCGGTGGTGGTGAAGCGACCGTACTGGGATCCTGATGGACATCTTGGAGGAGACATCTCCGAGCGGCGCAGACCGTTCCGCGTCTCGCAGATCGGGGCAGGTTTCATCGAGCGCGTCCGTTAACAAGAGCAATTGTCGGCTGCCGCGAACGAACTCGACGACGCCGCCAGTGCCCTGACCCCTCCCGCCTCCATAAGAGTTGAGTTGGAGGTACTCCCAACGAGGAATGTGCGGGGCGAGGCTGCTGTGTCTGGTGATCTGGTGTGGAGCGGGCACCGTATGGTGCATGCGGTGTCCCGAGGCGTTCCAGATCCTTGCCTGGTCTTGTGTATATCGTTGCATATACGTCCCAGGTGTGGCGGGCCGCTGCCACAGGGAAGGGTGAGTGGATTCATGCCATTCGGAAGACGTGCTAACTAACATTCGGTTGGATAGGAAGTGTGTCGTTCGAGAAAGGATGAGACATGTTGCGCGAGGGCTCGTCGGAAGGTTACGATGAGGTGCGTGCTCTAATGGGCTTCCGGTTTGTCGTGGCCGCCTTTTTAACGATGAACAGCACGAGCATGAGGGAACATGTATCCATCGCCGACTTGTACGACACATATCCAGAAGTGCCGTCCTTTGCGCCGTTGGCAGAGGAAACATACCGCCGCGGTCAATATCCGGACAACGGTTCGGGGGCGCACCACCAGTACCGCGATATCCGGGACGTGCGCGACACCACTACCGCGATACTTGGACGTATCCAGATGGAACGACCCCGCGGCATAGCTGCGCCGAGGTTAGTGGATGCTCATACCTACCGCGCGAACGGCTGCATCGGCGAGGTCCTTGGCCACTTCAAGGCAGCTCGCAATGACAAGCGTGCGGCGAAACACTCCGACGCTGACCGTCGTGGCGCCTCGCACTTGTGGGCACGCTGCATTGCTGGGAGCTCGACTCCGAACCCCTCGTCATTCGGGAAGGGGGCACCTTGATCATGTGTGATATCTGTAGGTGCTTAAGTATGACTCAAGCTTATCACCAAGGGGACGTTAATCCGGGCACGCATCTCCTAGGATTCACGATCACAAATCGGAACACATAACCACCTCCAGATATGCGGGCACGCGTCGTGTTGCGGGCCCTAGCCAGATAGGCGGCTGCAACGGTACGAACGTTGGTGTTGTGTTCCGTTGCACATCGCCACAGCGGCGGCGACGCTGTCTTTTCCCGCAATCCAGTCTGCCGCCCTGTGCCGAGACAACACAATTGGATGTTTGCTCAGAGCTCTGCAAGGTGGACTCCCGTGGGATGCAGGAGATTGCTTGTCAGTTGCAGTGATTGCTGTGTCGACAGCCGGAGGGACCGCGGGCAGGGGAGTTATCCAGATACTTAGTTGGCTGGACCGCTGTAGAACTTCCGTGTCTGCCGCCCGTAGTCGTATGTATTGCGCAGCGTGTTGTGTCTGGATAGAGAGGAAGTTCTTCATGCAGTATCCTCAGCCCGATGCCGCGAGACATGGCTTTGGGACAACGTACCGGACCGACGGGAGATGAGCGGTGATAGACAACATACTCTAATGATCGGGAAGTGTCCGTTGTGGCACTGGCGCGACCCAATTCCCACATCACATGTTCCTCCGCCACTCTGACTCGCTTAAGCCCGTGCTCTGCAGGCCCCGTCACCTTGTTTACTGTCAACGTAGTGCAGGAGGCTGTACCGGTGCCTAGGGTACAACGTTCGCCCTACCACTGACCGCAACTCGACGTCATTCCAGCAGTGGACGCAAGCCCGAAGCAACGTTCATGGGCACCCAAAACACATCGCTACATTGCTTCCAGCCGTGCGCGGAACCGTACTACTTATGTCAGAGGCGAGTTAGCTGTTCACTTCTCCAATTCGATACGATGATCGTGCAACGAGCCATCCATCACGGACTGGGTCACCCTGCGGACTTCCGTCGACTTGTAATTATGTCGACTACCATTGAGCCGGGCCCTCCGTGACACTTCTCAACAGTGAGGAAGCTGTTGGGAGGGAAGAGACTCCCTCCCTGACTGTGACTCAGTGAGCGCGATGATCCCAGTCGGAGAACGCACTGAGGTACATTAGGCCATGCATTGCTTGGACAGGATACTACCCATCCTGCCAACATCCTACATGTGCCTAATGAAGATGGCCACGCCGAAGCCACCCTTCCTCAGGGTGCTGCGCATCAGCTTCAACGACATGAAGACCGCTCAATTCGGACTGACGGTAGCAACGGGGACAAGCCTGAGAGAGGGCAATGGAGACGTAAGGATACCCGAGCGCGGTTGTGTTCCGGGAAACTCCATAGGCGCAATCAGAACGTCGTGGTATGGGAGTGGAACGCTGTGTGCGGAATTGTCAGCGATCGGCCCGCGGAGGCCAACGAGTGCGGTCGCACAAACAGGACAAGAGACGCACTAGGCAGCCAGACTCAAACAATATAAACCTTGATTTCGGGCTGCCACGACCCACGCGAAACATGGTAGAGTTTCGTCAAGAACATATTGTGCAATTGGAGTGTTCGTTCGCCGTATTGGATAGGCCCTGCGGTCTCCTAGCGATCACGAGTCACTGTAGATATCGAGACACGGGAGAGTAAGCCCGGCGGGACGTACTATATATTTCTGCATTTCCTGAGCGACGATCATTGCGAGCTTGCCGAGCGAGATGGGGTCCGCGGTCCTGTTTGCACGAATGGCGGGTACTTGGCGGGCGTACGGAATGAGTCCGACGACCTAGAGTATTTGTGGCTCGCGCCTGAATCAAGATGATGTTCTATATGACTACGAACCTGAATCCTGAGCGTAATCTTGGAGGTGACTCCCATGCTATCCACATCGAATGCGGGTAAGTCCGGGCGGACAAGTGCTCCGGTGACACCACCGTAAGCATCCCCTAAGTTGATCCCGTACCCGGTGGAGCTGGCCCGTTCGAAGTTGACATCAGGAAAAGGGCGTTTACTGGCCGGGACTTGGGGCCTTGATGTGTCTTACCCCGGCTTGGAGCAACTGAGTCTTACTTGCATCATTAGATCCGCTTGCTCGGGCTGGGGAAACGACTGAAGATGAAGACAAGTTGGCGGGCCTCTGATCTAGCGCCGAGGTGAGCTCGAGAAAATTCGATGAAGTCATATGTTTACTCGTGTTT
>ML211572.1:0-19533 GCA_004369055.1 Polyporus arcularius HHB13444
CCCGCAGCCCACGTCGAGCGACTCGGCTTCGAGCACGTCAGATTCTGCGGCTCCCTCCGATCCCACTTCGTCCTCGAGCTCGGCGGTAGACCCTCTCTCGTCGATTCTCTCTTCGATCTTCAACCCGCAGCCCACGTCGAGCGACTCGGCGTCCGCGACCACCACGGACTCCGCCGCTCCGTCTGACTCGGCGTCGTCGTCGAGCACGAGCGTGGACCCCATCTCGTCGTGGTTCTCGTCGGTCTTCAACCCGCACCCGTCGTCGAGCGACTCGGCGTCGTCCGCATCGATCACGTCGGCACCCTCCTCCGCGTCGACCACCACTGACCCCTTCCCGATCTCCCTTCCTTCGATCTCGCTCCCGGGCACGAACATCACCTCGTCCGCGTCCGCGTCGATTACGGGTGCTCCTGGTAACTCGAGCTCCGTCTCGGACTCTATTTCTACGAGCGACAGCGCGTCAATTACCTCGTCGAGCATCAGGTGTGTTTGCAATGCTGGCAGTATGCGTACTAGGGCGTCTAGTTGACCTCTTATAATCCCAGTGCCTCCATCACCGGTGCTCCAGGTAACGGTACCACTTCCAGTGACAGTATCACCACCACCGTCAGCGGGAACACCACCACCACGATTTCCGGCAACTCGAGCATCACCACGACCGTGAGCGCGAACGTCACGTCGTCCGTCTCCACGAACGGCACGATTATCAGTCTGCCGTCTGTCACCTCGTCTTCGGTCTCGTTCAACGCGACCTCGACGTCGTTCTCGCTTTCCGTGACCCCATCCGTCAACTCGCAGTTCACCTTCGTGACGGAGACGTCGCTCGCCGTCGCTTCTCAGCCGTCATCGAGCTCCTCGGTGACGTCGTCACTCACGGACCCCGACGAACCGACGACGACGTTCTCGGTTGCCGCGTCCTCCGCGGCGGACACGAAGCCGACGCAGGCCCCGCTCCCGTCAGGCCTCCCGACGCAGATCTTCCCCGCCGAGGGTTCGAAGCCGTCCGACCCTGATTTGGATGGCTACTCGTTGATCTCGCTCCTCTTCGACTCGGGCCTCAACTGGGACTTCGTGGTGAACAATGCGAACTCCTCTTCGCAGATCTTCGCGTGGATGTCGCCCATCCTCCAGGCTTCGCTGAGCTTGCCTGGTGAGTCCCCTGAGTACCTTCATCGTATATGCTGTAACTGATCACCTTGCTCGTTTACACAGCCGACCAGGTGAAGACCTACCAGCTCCGCGTGCACGTCCCGGATGACTACAAGAACGCTGCTGATGCCGACCTCCTCGAGACGATGTGGCTCGGATGGATACCGGAGCAGTCCGTCGACGTGCTTGCTCAGCAGCTCAAGGTGTTGAGCTCGGCGTTCTACAACGCGCTTCAGTCCCCGTACAGCGATCTCGCCAAACACGTCGTCTCGACCTTCCCCGTGACGAGTGTCGGCAGTACCTCTGTGGACAGCGGCTCCGGCTCCGGTTCCAGCTCGAGCGGCGCGTCGTCCGGCGCAAGCTCGTCGTCGAAGACGCGCGAGGACGCGATCATTGGTGTCGTGTCGTCGCTCGGCGCGATCACCCTCCTGATCCTTGGCTTCCTCGTCTTCCGCGCTGTCAAGCAGCGCCGCGAGCTCGCCCACCGCCGCATCTCGGACCCGCACGAGCAAGAGTTCGTCGGTGCACCGCCTGAGGACCACGAGTTCGACCGCGACTCCGTCGGTGGCCAGCGTCGCCGCTCGTTCTACTTTGCTGCGGATTCGCTGCGTGGCTTCCAGGACCACAGCGCGTCGGGCGCCGCCGCCGCCGAGGATCCGTTCAACCCGAACATGCGCGAGCGCCGTCCCGTCATCGGCGCGCCCGTCCTCCGTGACAACACGCTGAACTGGTAAAGGACGCGTATCGTGGATGCTTCCGATGGATTGCTCTTGGAGAGGGCTCGGGGCTTGTTCGACACACCCGATGTTTGGCCTTTAGGGATCGATAGCCAAAATGATACCACCAGGCCGGACACCCTCCTGCCTCCTTTCTCCTGTTTGGTCTCTCTGTGTTTGTGCTTACTTGTGTGCTTGTGTGTCTGTTGGGCTGTTTGACCTTCTTCACGCGTATGGGTGGCACACGGGCGGGCGGTGGGTCGCGCCTCGCGAATGAGCAAGGAACGCGGCCTCGCCGGCCCACTTTCTCCAGGCTGCAGGCCGCCCGTCTCTGCATCTCTTTGGCTCCTGCTCTTGGTTAACGTCTCGCACGACCTCTTCCCGCTCCTTTTACGACTTCCCTCTTTTGGCTCTTCTCCCTTCGACGTACCCATACCGTATATTCGTTTTTTTGAATATTTATCTGCTGCTGTTGTCGCCACCCCCCGATACCCCGGTGTCGTTGCGTTGATGTGTGTGCGCAATGCTCGCTTGTTATCTTAGACGTGTCGGTGTTGCTTTCTGCAGGCATCTTGCGACGGCCTTGATCTGGTCCCGCGGCCGGGACGCGTTGCGTAGTACGTGCTTGTGTCAGACTTTGGACCCGTTCTCCCGTACGCATGTCGACTGTAGTGCTTACTAGTACATCGTATCCGCCGCGTCGCACTGGCTGCCACACATCCATACCGTTTGTGGATTGCTTCCCCTGCCTTGCTCATCACTTATTCGTATTGTCTTAGTTAGAACTTGGCTCCTGGCCTGTCGTGTCGTGTCTATGAAGTGTCTATATCAATACCTGGTTCTTGTCGTCTGTATGCAGCATGCTATTTCCGTGCCTTCTGGGCCGCGTGAGTGCTTCGCTGGTGTGATTCTGATTTTTGCGAACGCCGCGCCCGGCATGATGGGGAGGTAAGTAAGCGGCGCGGGCACTGATGCACTGATGCTTCCGCTTGGTCTAAGTTTGTACTCCTACGTGTTAGCTGCAAGAAGGCGAATCGTATACAGTAACAGAAGCCTCCGTAGTACTGCCGGAATTGATACATACACAGACTGGGAACCACTCCACACCTCCCGCGCATCGTGCGGCCGCCGGTCAACGATCGCGTAGCTTGTTCCCAACTGTCAACAAGCCAAAATTGTCACAACAGCTCGTACCAAGGAAGCCTCGACGGTCCTTCCGGCTCATATACATTAAACATTAGTAAATTGGATGAGACACTGCAGCACAGGTTCCTGAAAGCATGAAGTCCCTGACGGTCCGTGGTTGCGCAGCCTACTCATGGCCCTCCTGGTCGTGCGTTCCTCAATACGCTCTAGTCGGCGCTCTTCTGAGCGGGGCGAGCGGCATGTTCCTCACGTAGTCGTCTGGCATATACGTCCCTGGAGGCTGCGAGGGGAGATCACGTACGCTGCGAGCTCCGGGGATGGCTGAGGACACCTGCGATTCAGAATCTTGTGTCTCCAGTCCGGGACCGAAGAGGTAACCCTCGTTGCCCCGAGAGCGATACGCGGGGGGGAGACGACCTGACGCGGAGCGGAAGATCTCGAGGAGTCCAGCGTCCTCGTGGCGGAGCGACTCCATCGAGGCCGCGGTACCAACGTCGGTGTTATAGGAGGACATGCGTCGGGCCCAGGGAACCGTAGTATGTCCCGAATCTGAGGAGCCGCCCTCATAAGAGGGTGAGCTTGGTCGCTCGGAGTGGGTACGGACTGGCTCTATGGTGTGAGTACACAAGGGCTAAAGGGAAGATGTACATGCACTCACATGCGCCAATGCTTGAAGACGGCATTGCAGAGCTCATCATTGGCTCAGAGTAGCTCGTATGACGGCTCTGTATGAGCTGCGCTCGAGACTGGCGGTTCCGCCGCGCCCTCCAGAACATGAAGAGTCCACCCAGGAGCAGAAAGCCGGCTACAGCGCCCAAGCAACCGCCGACGATGGCTCCGGTGTTAGAACTGCGTTTGTCATTGCCCGTATCGCTCGAGCTGTCCTTCCCAGCAGTGGGAGCGGACTTGTCCTGGACACAATGAGTGTTCGAAAGTGATGCTGCAACATGGAGGATCGATATTGCGCACCGACGGATTGATGCTTACGGTCGTCTCGACACCATCGGTTCCTCCGCCAGTGTGGAGAGCTGTCGGGGTAGAGGAGGAGGAAGAAGACGAAGAGGAATCTTGATCCGGGCAGTGGGTAAAGGTATCGTTGTTGTTTGCGGCGTGATCTTTCGATGCATTTTGTTTCGTGAAGATGCTGGGGAAGACGTATCAGTGGTCCGAGTCAACAACTGACGCGCACAATATACGCACTAGAACCTGCACGCGTGGCCAGAGTGTCAGCCATTCGTCAAGACTTGAAGGATGAACTGGTTGACATACCATGAGCCATCATCCCAGCCGCCATACAAGAAGTCATCCAACCGGATGTTCTCATTACATGTGGCCCTCTGGACGTCCGCCGGGAGTCTGACAGAGAACTCAATTTCTGCGACATCGTCGTAGGCGCATCACCCACGAGTTGTCTGTACCGGCGCCGCATTTTCCTTGGTACAAGCTGTACGTGCCAACCCCTGCAGCAGTGATGTGTTCAATATAGCAGTTGGACTGACATAGGAGTTATCGCTACCTGCGTCGATACCGGAACTTATGTCCCCGTCGACAGTGTCGTACTGACAGCTAAGTGAAGGTGAGCTTGAGGAGGAGGGAGGCATGATCATGTTCAACAAAGTCTCACTTCATGCACAACATACTGAGTTGAAATGCAACAGTATTGCAACAGCACGCCGCTATCAGGACTGTCAGCACTAGCCCGAGTACTCCGCCGTACATTCGGATGGGACGTACAGACTTGATCATCGCATTGATCTCCCGGCGTGTCTGGACGGAAGTTCGGAACTTCATCTATGACAACGGATGGCCGCATGAGGCTTGACCGTTGCTTCTCCCATGCTTCGACTCACAATCTGGGTTGCAGATCCGTCGCAAACGTTGGTAGGTGTCGCCTGAGCGTGGATGTACGTTAAACCTCGCGCATGTGGGTCGGTAGAACACAAGAAGGTCACTTACAAGGAGTTTCTCCGACCACACTTGTGTACCAATCCAGCTGATTGCTGGCACAGGTTGTGTTACCGGCGTACACACCAGGAATCCAGAGGAAGGTGACCGCGGCGGCTATAGCGAATGCGTACGAAGACTCCGCGAGCTGGACCATGCTGCGTATGTCGAAAGGGAGAAATTACGGGAAGTGCCCGGGGCTTGAAGATACGTAGTGGGTTTGAGAGACTAATCCCCCATCGCTGGACGCAATAAGAACGAACGTGAAGGAAGGCAGTGGAACGCCTCCTCTGTATCGCATGGTACGGATACGAAGGCTGCAGTGGCAGCGGCGGTGAATGCGGAGGCCCGCCACTAGATCGCAGACACACGCCGTCCTGGCCGATAGAAAATTCAGCGTGTTAGGCACCCACGCACGCACCTGTTCAGACACGAACAGCTAAAGCGTCGATGACGCTGGTACCGCCCGAGGCGGGATTGATGTCCGGTATGATATGTCCTGGCTAACTCCCCTGCCGGAAGCACTGGGATGGCGGCATTCGTTCGTATCACCGCATTGACTCCAGCTATCATCTGCTATCATACGATATACTTTGATCAGCCGAGCTTTTGTTCCTGAAGCGCCGCAGGAGATGCCTCACCTATTGAGTAGTATATACTACATGCTACAAGCAGAACCCGGTTGCCATGGTATTCGGCAACCCGAGCGGGGTGTGTCAAGTTTGGGCAGAGCTTTCATCGAACTCTGAAGATGTCAGCAAGTGCAAGAGCAGATAAATAAAGACATCAGCACTGATAGTCAGTGCAGGCTGGCTCGCCCATTGGGCCTTAAGTGTGTCTTCACGTTCGTCTGGGAACCACTGTGTGATCTGTCACCGTGAATGTCCGCAGTTCCTACACGTCGTGTAGTTTAAGCAATATGTGTTTGTTTAATGTGAGAACCTCGTCCGCCGGCAACGATGATATCTCCTGTGACCGCCGGCATAGGGTGCCGTCATTAGGGAAGAGTGACTGCTTATAACAGGAGTGGTGGGGCGGTGATGGAAGAAAGCAGTCAACTCACAGAGCGAGAGGAAGTGGAAGCAGGAGCTGGCTGCGCGGCGTGCAAGCCAGAGAGGTTGTCCGAGTCAACGACATACAGCATGTTGATTCGGATACATCATAAGAGAGGGTCATGTGCAACAGTTGCATGAAGCTGCGAGGTGGGTCTCTGATGGTAGTACTAGCGAATCGTCAGCAAAAAAGAATCGGTCGGGGCCTTGTCTATCTCGGGTGCACACACGTACGCCGATAGAGCTTTTTGTCTGAGAGGCAAGCAGTGTGTGGCTCGAGATCATCTACATACATGAGTTCCTTTGGCAGAGGTTGGATGGAGACGACGACGAGCAAGTCCGTAGAGGGAGACCCAAGGGAGACCGGACACCGCCACAAGGAGGTTGGGTCCTGACGCGGTGATCGCCGGATGCTCCGAAATGGGTGCTTCTTCTCTTTCTCCTCCTCCTCCTCAATCTGATACAGTATATGGCCGAAGGGGTTTACACCGGTGTTGCCTGCCTATAAAGGCTAGATGACACTTCTCCTCGCACCCACAAAATATCGCCGGCTGCGAATTGCTGAACGCTCTCGACTCCGAGTAGTTGGAATAACCGACTGACCACAGGCCAGTAGTTCTGGCAATACTTACCACCACCGCGCACGATGGTCCCTGAAGGGTTAATTTGGAGCCACAGGCTTGCAAGTTGAGCTGGAGTAGCGACCGATCGGTAGGGAGCGGACAAGTAGGATCTACTGGAGCATGTGAATCTACGAAATACACGTCCGTCTATCATGCCATCTGAGAGTGAGTGCAAACTGTGAACAAAGGTCGAATCAGTTAACCCGCATGTAGATGTCTAGTCTAGCCTGAAATTGCTCGAAGGCCATGATGTATGTGTCGCCGTTGACCGGTCCATTATGACCGAGGAACACCTTGCTCCTTCCGCTCCCACTTCGCACGCCAGGCCCCGCCCTTCCACCACACAAGCAAAATGAGCAGCTCGGAGACGAGCATGATCCCCGCCCAGAGCGAGTACATGCCCCCGTCCCCGATAGCGGTCTGCAGCGGAACGGCGACCTCGGCGGCGATGAACGCCGTGCCGCCGCGGAAGGCGCTGTTCGTGGCTACGGCGGATGAGGAGCGGCCGTTGTTCGCGTCGACGATGTAAGCGAGGGTGCTTGTGTAAATCGCGCTGTGGGGTGCACCAGAGGTACATGATAAGTGTTAGCACGTTGTGGGATGAGATGTGGTGTGAGAACCGGCAACTTGGGCATGGAACGCTGGACGTACATTGAGAAGAGGCCGCTCAGGAAGAGCATGACGCAGATGGCGGCGACGTTTGCGTGGCGCTCGCACACCCAGCCGTAAGCGATGACAGACGCAGGGAGGAAGGGCATGAATATCATCGTGCTCTGCAATCGCATCTGTCCAGCGTCGTATCGTGAGCCGGCCCGGACGATCGGAGCATAGGTGATGAATTGAATTGAGATTGAAATAGGGACACACCTCCGGTTGGCTCGTGCCGCCGTTACGTGCTCTGAGCTTCCGGAAGACGTGATCGGAGTACCGTCCTCCGAACACGCTTCCGACGAGCGACCCTGCAAAACCGCATCGGTGAGTCATACATAGATATAGATAGCACGGGAGGCCGCAGGGGTGCACGCACCAACTCCGAACGCGAGCAGCACAAGGCCGATCTGCAGCGCGTTGTAGCCGTAGTTATTCGCCAGTGTCCGCGAGCAGGTGTATGAGATGCAATAGCTGAACCCGAAGATCAATCCTGTTGACCGAATCATCACGCCAGTGAGTGTCCGGCGCGAAGAGATGACAGCAGTGATGCCTACCTGAGGCCACGAGGATGACTAGGTTGTTCATCCGGCGCAACACATGTATGATCGGCTTTGCAGGGTTTACATCTGCGAGCGAGAGCTTGATGTCCTCCATGGGCGCCGGCTCGGGCTCCGCCACACGAGCGGGCTGCTGCTGCTTTTCGAGGTCCCGGCCACTCTCGATCTCCTCGATCGCATCTTTTCTCTTGTCGTGTGCTGGGGCTGGAGTTGGAATGTGTTTACCGCCTTCGCTTGGGGACACTACGCGAGACACGGCCGTGATTTGCGAAATGCTGGACGTCTCGGAGGCCGTCGCAGAGAGATGTGCGCGCCGCCTCTTCTCCGCGGCTTGGTACGTGAGGCTGCGCTCGCGACGGAAGGTGTCCTTGAACGGGATGAAGAGTAGGAAGCACAGACCGACGAATATGGCGAGGAACCAAAATGTAGCGCGCCAATTGAATGCTTGCGTGAGCACGCCGCCGAGGAGCGGTCCGAGGGAGGGTCCTAGGAGGGGCGCACTGCGAGCAAGGTGAGCGGACTATCGAAGTAGCCGTAGCACGTCATTATGCTGGACATGCCTGTAGTAGATGCCCATCATCGTCCCGCGCTGCTCTGGCTCGTAGATGTCGGAGAGTGTGGCCGCGCCAAGTGCCATGACTGCACTTGATCTGAGAGGACATCAGGCAGGCGTCCCAACTCCAGGAAGGTGGACGTACCCTAGAGCTTGGATGCTTCGCATACCGATCAGGATGCTTATGGTCTTTGCCAAAGCAGCAACGATGCAACCGACCACGCATAGAGCCGTTGATACGAGGTATACTTTCTGAGCATGTCGTCAGCTCGGAGAAGGCAACAAAAGGACTCAGATGGGTATGAAATTTGCATACCTTGCGTCCCCAAAATTCGCTCAGTGTACTCCAGAGTAGCGGCACAGCACCTTGGATGAGGATGAACAGCGACAAGCTCAGGGCAAGAGAGCTGCTGGACGCATGGAGCTGCTGCTCAATCTGGGATATTGCCGCTGTCCGAGCGAACACCCAAGTAAATCTCACGAGACGATTTCGCTGTGGCAGCGACTACCCCAGCATGATCTGCTCACGATTGTAGATGTTCGCGCCGAGGCCGGCGATCATGCTAGCCGCGGAGACAGTCGCAACCACAGACAGCTACTCGCGAGGTCAGTGATTCATGTCTGTGCCAGACCCAGTGTGGTGCGAATACCTTGCGTGCATTGGACCATGCCCGCGGATCGTCCGCTACTCCGGCGTGCTCGATGTCCAGCGCAGGAGATGAGCGGGGTACATCCGCAGCTGGTGCAGGTGCAGGCGCAACAGCGATAGCGGCCTGTTTTTCTTCAGACATGGTCATCAGAAGTCGGTTAACGCAGTCGTGCCAGCTCTGGTGGAGACCGGAAGGGGAATGGGAGCGTCGCGTTTGTCACGGAGAGACACTTAAATATATGATACGTACAGTGGTCGTCTGATCATTCGCCACGAAATGGGTGCGTGCGGTGCACGCTTGGTGCACGAATCATCTTCTCCCATGCCGACGGCACGCTGCCCCGCAGACGGAGGGAAGGCTTAGGGAGTAGAAGGTCCGTTCGGAGTGTTCGGCCGAATTCACCGTTCCCACTTAGTGCATTTGTTCACGAGTTGAACGTGGTCAACGTGACTCCGACTCGGAGTCAGTCGACGGCATCGTGGACGCTAAGCGTCCAATATGAACGAACAGAAGTCGACAGTCCGGCTGTACGGGATAGAGACATGATGGACGTACGTCGGTGCGGATGGCGAAGTACATACCTTCCTAGTACTGATTTAACCTCTCAACCAGAACTTTCAACCTCCTCCTCTTCCTTCGCGACTCCTGACATTGATTGAAGCTTACCAGGAAGGTGACACTGACATGATAAGAAGCGCAGGTCACTGTGGCAACTTGCAAGAAGTATCTGGGTTTCCGGCATAGGTGTCTCAAGGGAGCCTATCGAGCGAATGGACGAGACGCATTCGGGGGCTTTTCGCGGTCAGAATAAGCCCGATTCTGCGGCGAGAAGATGTGAGATGGAGAAGATATGGGGCAAGGGACATGTCTGGGCGTCATGGACTAGCATGGATTTGCCATTGCGGGGTCGCCGCTTGTTAGGGAAATCACTCGAGTAGTCCTAGCAGATTGGACAACATATGTATTACGGGCTTACTCGTGTCGTACATGGTATCCATATCTCTTGTCAACAACACCTCCTGCCTCCGATCTATCATCCAATTCCAACCAGTCTGGCGCGCACGCGTTGAGGGCGGGACGAGCGCAGGCGAGGGCAGAGAGTAAGTAGCCGCAGAGAAGAGAGCGAGCGGTCGCCCTGGAAGGCGTTGAGTGGGTGCAGCGAGCAGAAGCAAGTCTCCAGCTGAGAGTTCTGAGTTGGCTGAGAGCAACAGAGAGCAACGAGAACTTACGAGATGACGCTCTCAGTCTTGGACGCCCGCCGAAGCGCCGAAAGGAGGACCCCGATCGCCCACTGCAGTTGCGCCTTACCATCCGCCGCCGTCCTGCGGCCCCTGGACCAGGACTGCTTCCTCCTCGACTCCCATGTCTGCCGACGACCCAGCATCTCTGCGTACGTCGCCCTCGACATCCTACGTGTATCCCATCAGGTCGTTGCTCAGCGGGATCCAGCCGGCTGCGGGACAGAGGGCTTCTGGTATGCGCACGCTCTCTCGTACCTCTCTCTTCTCTGACTCCTCCACAGACGACAGCGTCCTCTCGGATGTCCAACCAACGCCCCCGAAACACGAGATAATTCCCGGTTTGCTTCGATCGTCGAGCGCAGGCAGCATTCCGACGACCTCAGCGTCCGAGACGCTCCGTGCCCCCAAGCCAGGCCACGCTCAGTCCCCCTCCGGCTCCCATCACACCTCGCACCGTTCCAAACAGCCCTCACGGCATCGCGAGGTACGTACACCGAGTTCAATTTCATCTGCAGGGTACCACGGAGGAGTCAGAGACGTCTCGCTTCGGTTTTGGAGGGTCAGGGAAATCGAGAACGTCTGAGCGACTGGGAATATAGTTTGGCGGACTATCCACCGGATTGTCCACCGGACAAAGTCATCGAGCCCTGCGCAGAGCATCACATCCAATTCACAGTGACGGATGGCCCGCCTGGTTCTGCGCCAGCCGAGTCCCGATGCCTCGCTCGCTGCCATGACCAACTCTATCGGCACCACATGCGCTATAGCTATTGATACGCCAGTTGCGCGACCTGGAGCCACCTTTATCATCACCATGAGCTGCTTGACACCATGCGCGGCGCGATACTGCGTACCCGTTGAATACTGGCAATCCCACGCCGGATTTTTCCCTGTGGCCTCGTCGGCGATGGTTTCTACCAGGCGCGTGGCTGACCGTGACATGATAGGCGGGAGCGTCGGGGGGGACGTGTGGAGGGCGGGTTGAGTTGTGGCCTCGGCGTTACATTGCCCGTGACGTCAGGGACACCTTGGGTCGTCCGCCCGAACGCCATCGCAGTCGACCTGACTTTCGTGCAACGCGCTCTTCCCCAGAGAACGTCTCACAGACTAGCGTTGTCCGGCGGACAACCAGGACGCAGTCATAGTTGAGGTCACAGCTGGTTGTCTGTCAGTGACTGGTCGCACCCTGTCGCGCCCCTTCTGCGAGTCCTCACCGTCTTGACCGCGGCCGCCTGCCCCCATGTGGGCCCGACGATGCACCTGCACGAGAGCAATGTGACGATGGCTCACGGCAGTACTTCGGCATAATCATCTCGGGGATAGCATCGATGTGCTCGACCTGCACAGTCGGGACGTACTTCGAGATCCGAAGGATTTTGCCTTCGTCGATGACGACGTTCGGCGCCATCTACAGGACGAGCGTGTCGAGGTAGGCGTAGTTCCCCATCGCGAGGCCTTCGCACGCCTTCCCCAGCTTCAACTGTGGCCGCCTGTAGATGGTGACCGGAAGTTGGTGGTGGGACGGTGACCAGACCGTCGGGGCCGCCGTGACGGTGGGGCCCGCTACATGTGTTACAGGGCGTGAGCATTGCATGACGTTACACTCTTCGTGAGGTCCCAGCACCGGCGCACTGTCTGCCGGAGTAGCCCGCCGGACAGATGTGTGGTGGAATTGACTTTCCCGACAGCCAAGCTCTACCATGCGTGAGAACTGAGTTCTGTGGACTCTTGAGGGAGTACTTGTCTGTCTTACACCTTGCGCACCACCCTCGCAATCTCCAGACTCCCCTCTCCCTATGTTTACCCATCCTCCACGCGCTCAGCTACCAGATGGACTGACAAGCGATCGCCCGCAGCCCAATTTCCGCGACTTTCCCGCCCACACGAACCCCTTCTCCCCGAGGACGTTTTCCACTGCGCTGCCCATCACAGGCAGCGGATCCGGGTCAGGTCCGGACATCATCTTCACCTCTGGACCAGTAGGAGAGTCTGTCCGCGTCACCTCGGGATCAGAGTCCGCGGGCTCCGACGATGTCTACAATCCACGACATCCCCCGCACCTCTCAGACGTCGCGGCGTCGGCCTTTGCAGATGTGACCACCGCGAGCTCACTTATCCCTGGTGCGTACGACGACCAGTCACCTCCCGATCCCACCCCTGCGCGGCCGTCCGGTGGCCTGCACGCTCTTTCCAACTTCTCCCAGTCTGGAATCGTCCATCTGCCTCCCGTCCAGGAGCTCGGCGAACTCTCCGGTCTCTCGAGCTCAGGAGCAGCTTCCTCGGGACGACGCTTCAGTCCGGCAGGCCAGTCGCCTTCCGGCGGAAGTTCAGCAGACCAGCACCGTCGCGGAACGCCGGGGTTTGGTTTTCGTTCCCAGGGCTTGTCTGCAGAGGCTTCTCGGTCACCTTCAGACGATCCGTCGTCCTCTGCGGTGTCGCAGTCACATTCTGGCAGTGGTTCGACCGGTAGCTCGCGATCTGGGCCGCACATGCCGGTGAGGTACGAGCACGTCGAGGACGAGAACGGGCACCACTTGATCGTCGGGCGTGAGGGCAAGCTGACGCGTTGTGAGGATGAGGTCAGTGCTTCCTGCCTGTGTCATCGCCCCAAGACTTACCGGAAGTCCGCAGCCGATTCGCACACCTGGCGCTGTCCAAGGCTTCGGCGTGCTCATCGCCGTGGAGGAGGACCTTGAAACAGGCAACCTGGTTGTCCGACAGGTGTCAGAGGTGCGGTCTGTCCCCGACAGAACTCTGTTGACTCCAATTACGGCATCTGACGTAGTGGTCTGCGCAGAACTCGACGGAGCTTCTTGGCCTCTCGCCTTCGTACCTGTTCGGTCTGGAGTGCTTGTCGCAGACGTTTCCAGATAACCAGGCCGACGTTCTGTTCGACAATATCCAGTACCTCAGCGACACATCCTTGACTTCAGACGAGCAGGCCGAGAACCTCCATGTCTTCATGCTCAGCGGATTCGGCGAGTCAGGCTCTGCACTGTCCGAATATCACAATATAAGCAAAGATTTGCAAGGCCCGCGGACATGGACATGCTGGTGTGCCGCTCACAGGCCACAAATGACCGCACCCGCGAATGTGGCAAAGGATGGCGGGAACGGCCTGGACTCTGCATACCAGAATATCATTATTCTCGAATTTGAGCTCGAACGCGATACGTTTAACCCGCTCTACCCGCCCCCCTCGCTCGTATCCGAGGACGGCTCCGGACGGCGATCTGGGGTCTCCTCTCCTTCTACCGAAGCGTCGTCATCCGTCTCCGCCTCGAACAGCTCTGGTCGCACATTGTTCTCACACTCTTCAGGTTCGGCAGACAGCACTTCGGTTGTGACTCCCGACGACTCGACTCCTAGTCTGGCCGGCGTCACCTCCGACGCCGAGTCCTCGTTTGGTCCCTCGATAGCAACAGCGCTGTCGTCCGCTTCTCAGGCGCATAGTACCCCTGGGGAAGATGACTGGTTGCCAAGTGCCGAGGATGTGCTGGAGAGCACCACGAGCAGGTCGAAGCCTTTGTTGGCTCTCGAACGATTGAGACGTACTCGACGTCCGGGAGACATGGATACCGCGACACCGGACTCTCAAGGCGGCAACGGCAAGGCAAGAGGGTTCCGACGACGCCGTGGTACAGGCGCTGTCGGGATGATGGATGTCTTCGCTGTTATGGCGCAAATCGACGAGCAGCTCGGAGCCGCGCCCGATCTCGATTCATTCCTGAAGGTAACAGCGGGAGTCATGAAGGACTTGACGCAGTTCCATCGGGTCCTGGTCTACCAGTTCGACGAGCTATGGAATGGTCAAGTCGTCTCTGAGCTCGTCGACTGGGGTCAGACACACGACCTGTTCCGCGGTCTGCACTTCCCGGCGACTGATATTCCCGCACAGGTGCGTTTATATATGCACTCTACCAAATCGCTTTGCTGACTTCTTGTAGGCGCGGGATTTGTATGCCCTAAGTGAGTACTCCGCTGTCTGTCTTGACTCCATATGTAGATTCCAATGCATATGTTCCAACTCGTCAGACAAGGTGCGACTGCTCTACGACCGCGGGCAGCCGACGGCCAGGCTTGTTGTGCGAAGCAAAGAAGATCTGGACAAGCCTCTCGTACGCCTCTCGCTGTCATGCTGCATCGGACGGCGGCTGATCGTGACTGCTGTCAACTAGGATATGACCCACTGTTACCTTCGTGCGATGAGCCCGATCCATCTCAAATGTCCGTCACTTCGGTGTTCAACCTCTGCGTATCGGTGTATTGATTAGCCCTGCGCGTCTCTACTCTATTCCAGATCTCGGGAACATGGGTGTCCGTGCGTCAATGTCTGTGGTGAGTGTTGATTGGCGTAAACCCCGTGTTCGTGCTCGGTTCTGACGCGGTCTCGTGTTCTTCGCGTCCGTTGCGATTTCGTGTTCTCGATCGTAGTCGATTATCGCGTTCGGGACGCTCTGGGGCCTCGTTGCGTGCCACTCGTATGGTCCGCACGGCATGCGTGTGTCCTTTCCCGTTCGCCAGATGCTACGCCTACTCAGCCAGTCCATCTCCCGCAACATTGAGCGCTTGAGCTATGCGCAGCGTCTGCATACTCGCAAGTTGGTACGTTCCGATAGTGTTCCAGACTGTTGGGGAGCTGGCGTTGACATGCTCAGGACATGTCTAGATCAACACGATGCCCACCGACCAGCATCCGAGCGGGTATATCGTCTCGAATGCGGACGATTTGCTCGGCTTGTTCGACGCGGACTATGGCGTGCTTGTCATCGGGGAGGGCGCAAAGATCCTCGGTCCCAACCAGCACGGGCAGGAGATCCTGATCGTTGCCGAGTATCTCCGGTTAAAGCAGTTCAAGTGGGTCTTTCGCCTCCTTTGGTATCAATTGGTACACCGAGCTGACTTCGTCTACAGCAATTTGCAGGTGTCCCAGGCGGTGACCGTCGACTACCCCGACCTCAAGCTCAACACTGGACTTGAAGTAATCGCTGGTCTGCTCTACGTTCCACTGTCCACTGGTGGCCGCGACTTCATCGCGTTCCTTAGGAAGGGCCAGCCTCGACAGGTCAACTGGGCCGGACGCCCGTACAAGACGGGCGAGCAGCCAAACATTTTAGAGCCACGGGCGTCTTTCAAGCTCTGGTCAGAGACGGTCGCGGGCCGGAGTCGTGCATGGACGGACGAGCATCTCGAGACTGCGGGCGTCCTGGCGCTCGTGTACGGGAAGTTCATCGAGGTGTGGAGGCAGAAGGAGAGCGCGCTGCATGCGACGAAGTTGACGAACATCTTGCTGTCGAATGCGAGTCATGAAGGTGCGTGACATCACTTTTGCCTGTATGCGCTGGCGGAATGTTGAGTGTATGCGGTGGGACAGTGCGCACGCCTTTGAATCACATCATCAAGTGAGTCTTGTCGCTCTATTTCCTCGATCCGTTTGTTGATGTGTCTTGTTCCTAGCTACCTGGAGTTGGCGATGAATGGGCCCCTCGATCTGGAGACCCGTGAGAATCTGAGTCGGTCGCATGCCGCATCGAAGAGCTTGCTGTTCACGATTAACGACTTGCTCGACCTCACGCGTCTGGAGAGCGGAAACGAGACTTCGTTCAACGAGCCGTTCGATTTGCACCAGTCGATCGAGGAGGCAACGCAGCTTTACCGGAACGAGGCGAGGCGGCGAGGGCTTGTGTTCGATCTCGACCTCACGACCTGTCCTCGGCGGGTCGTCGGCGACGCGCGGAAAATCAGGACTCTGGTTGCTAACCTCACCGCGAATGCGCTGAAGTACACTACGGAAGGAAGCATCTTCGTGTCGTGCCGCCATTTCGAGGAGCCCATGGGCCTGCGGGATACTGGAGACATCGCCGTCGAGGTGATCGTGGCTGACACTGGATGCGGCATCCCCACGGAGAAGTTGGAAAGCATCTTCCGCGAGTTCGAGCAGGTCGAGAGCGCGCCGCAGAGGACGCATTCGCCAGGATTAGGTCTGGGCTTAGCTGTCGTCGCTCGTATCGTTGAGCAGCTTGGTGGCCAGCTGCGCGTCGACTCCGACATTGGCCAAGGCAGCCGGTTCTCGTTCCTGCTGCCACTGGCGACGGAGACGTCGAGCGCGTTCAGCGGCAGTGGCGAGACCCGCTTGACAATCGATTCGAGTGGTAGTTCGTCTCGGTCCTCGTTGCAGCGTTCGGTACACTCCTCGCTGTCCCAGCCGAACAGTAGAGGGTCGCAGATCGATAACCTCGTCGAGGCGCTGTCGTCCAGTCACATTGAGGCCGGGCCAGCACCGTCCTCGCGCAATATCGAGCGCGGGTCCCCTGGCCCTAACCGGCATGCGAGTAGTACGGGTCGCGTGGACATCTCTGGATCTGCGCATCCGCTCAAGCCGGTGAAGGTGGACGAGTTCGATTTTGACAAGCCGATTGTGAGGAAGAAGAAGTCGAAGTCGAAGGTCTCTCCACCGAAGCATCACGCAGATGCTCCAAAACTCCGGATACTCATCGTCGAGGTAAGTGGTCCTTAATTGCTGTGTACGATTCTGACGATCATGTAGGACAACGATATCAACCGCATGATACTGGCTAAGCGGTTGTCGCTTGATGGGCATGTTGTCGTCAATACCTCAAATGGCCAGGAGGGTCTTGAGGTCCTAGAAGAAGACCGCAACTTCGACTGTGTCCTCATGGATATTCAGTGCGTCTTCTTGCGTGCGGTCATCTATGTGATTGCTCATGTCTGCATAGGATGCCTCTCCTGAATGGCTACGAGGCTACCGAACGGATACGTAGTTTTGAACAAGGCCTAGAGCTTCTGGACCGCGCATCTCACAGACTCAACGGACGCATACCCATCTTCGCCGTGTCCGCATCGCTCTTCGAAATCCAGCGCGACGAGTTGCACAAACTCGGGATGGACGGCTGGATCTTGAAGCCAATCGATTTCAAGCGACTCCGTGCGATCCTGCGTGGGGTTATCGATCTGCGCCAACGCGAGAAGGATGTCTACTACCCAGGCTGCAACTGGGAGATCGGCGGCTGGCTCTCTCTTCCCGACTCGAAGACCGGATCATGAACATTGCAATTAATTGTACTCTGTACGAAAGCTCGGCTATCGCGCATTCACGACCTGCATGCCCCCTGCAGCGGTAGACTTAGCTGACCGGGACTCACATAGTCATCGCATTTCCCATTGCATCCCCACACATCGTGGTTCGTACTTTTTTTCGGTCATGCACATAATGTTCCTTGGTTTCGCCGTTGCATTTACTATATTATCGGGCACACGCGGCGTCACGATGTATACTCTTTCCATACTGTACCACTCCCCACACATACAATACATAAGACGGACAGGCCACATACACGATAACTCCTGCGTCTCTGTTATACATATACGTATTTGATACCGATAGCAGCATAGCGTTACCCCCACATGTACTGTATCCCCATGCCTTGCGTCGTGACATCCTGAAAGCTTCTCCCTCCCGCCGCCGCACCGCACGGACATATACGACCCGGCGAGTGTTCGGCGGGATTCGCATACCTATGAAGCGTCACATCCTTGTAGCATAGCAAACCATGCGTTTCGGTCTTTCCAGCTCAGGCGATATCTGCGCGAACTGGCAAGCGATGAATCGACGAAGCGTTGGTCGGGGTATACGCGATTTGAGACACGGGCGCAGACGGACAAAACACGCTGGTAAGCCCGCGTAGAAATGCTGAGTTCCTGTAGCCAATGTCACAGCACGGCCGCGGTGCATGATAAGTAAACAAACCTTCACAGAGCAAACTACTCCCCCCGAGGGTCGCCGCCCTGCTATAGACGGCCCGTGCTTCCGTACCTTCTCCTATGCACATAAGTACTTACCTTCTCACTATCCTGCCCATCATACTCCGGAAAATATATTGATCATTGCATGATCGCAGAGTGGGAGGTCTGGGATACCTGTGGCGGATAGCGATACCGGATAGCGTACGTAAGCAAATTACTATACTTGGAGGGAGGTCGCGATGCTACGCACGCTATATCCGATTCCACATTGTCGGTCCGTTAACGACTATAATATTACGTACACATTGACACTAACAAGCTGGCCGCAGATGACGCACGCTACCATACCTACTCGGCATGTCCTATCACCGTGAACTGGAGCAGTTCAAATCCCGCGGTGCGCCCGGAACCTCCCATGAACTCGGAAAGCTACACTTCCGCCGTGACGAGGTCGCCGACGACCACATCCGCAAGCATAAGATGCGCTCTAACGTACGACCGTACACGCGACCGTCGAATACAAATGGGTTACGCTGAACAAAGCACGACAGTGAGCACAGTCCGCGTGTACAGAAACGCAGACTTACAGACGGGTCTGCCGACAACAGCGTGGCAGCGACGAGTACATGCTCAGGATCAACTGCAGGATCTACTACAGATATGTCAAATGATACCGGCAGGTTAAAAGAAGCAGCTTACGAGCTGGTAGCCGGATCGCTGACTGGATACGTGCCAGGCGAGAGTGTCGTCGCTGCGAAAAAGGCGGATGCAGACTTCGAATCGGTGTAGGCCGCGAGGGTATGATCTGTGGGCGAACGACAAGCCCGGCTCGGCCGAATTTGATTCTGCGCGGCCACTGAGAGAGTAGGTGGAGTTAGAGGTGCGCTCCCACTTCATAGTCGCAGGTATGTCGCATAGAAGCAGTGCGCGAGCAGCAACTAGTTTGTGCAGGTTATGAAGTAGGGTCCTAAGCCGCGTGAGTAAAATACGACGGTCACAAGGGCGTACTCACTCGGCCATTCGCATGATAATCCATACGGGACCTAGCATCATGTACTCTACTCGGTAGAAGCCCGGCGCATGCGGTTGACCAGGACGACGTGAGCAGGCGAGTTAGAGCAGAATCTGGCGGCAGAATAAACGGGCACAGGACATCATCTCAGCATTCGCCGAGTTGGACGACAACATGACGGGGCCCTGGATGGCGACGAGCACGGTATCGCCGCGGCACAGAGCCACGGCGTCCTCCATGCGGACAGTGCGCTGATATTGCGCGGTATATTCACCTCACGGCAGAACTCCACATAGCAGACGTAGCTGCAGAACTTCGGAGCGACTTAGCACGCTTCGAAGCTTAGCTAAGCAAATGTTAGTCGGGTGGGCCGGTAACACGAAATGCAATGCTTACCTCGCTTTACACACGAGCTCGCAGAAACTGAGGGGGGCGACGGCTGTTCCACGGACATAACTGCGGGGTGTCAGGAGGC
>ML211573.1:0-19542 GCA_004369055.1 Polyporus arcularius HHB13444
AAATTGCGGACTCAAGCTCAATTTCCCTAAGCAGCCGCCCCACTCGCTCAAGTTGGTCGTTGTCGACCTCGATGGCGCTGACGGCCTTGGAGCTTCCTTCCAGCTCCTCATTGCACAAGGGCCGGACGACCAGGTGAGAGACGGCGCGGGACGCAGCTTCCGAGAGAAGCTCGCGGACCTGCACCACAGGGAGGACGCTTTGCGGGTGGAGCTGGCGAAGTCGAGGGGGCTTCGAGGGGAGTCTAAGTCTTGTCAGTCGAGAGGTTGTTGAATATCGTACTTAATGGGCACATATCGACATCGCCTCGGCGTACTCAACAGAATCCACCCGCCAGGCGACCAGAACAACATTGTTCACAGCATGCACATGTCGGAGGCTTGCGCAGGCGGACGGGTAGTCATCGAGTCTCGACTGCTGTCAAGTACCATACGGTCCACTTGCTCTCGCGTGTACTCTGAGTAGCGACTGATAGCGATGCTAGTGACATACATATAAGATACATGGGGTCTCTCGTTCCGAGCCAGGTAGTTCGCGAGCCCATGCACTGTTGCCGCAGTGTCTCAGCACACTACCATACTACGCCTTCGCACGCCTCCTCCCCCTGCCTCTCCTGCCCCTCCCCGCGCGACTCCCACTACCCTTCCTCGAACCCGACCCAGACGCAGCCAGCACGTCCGGAAGCTGCGGCAACGTCACCTCCGAGTCCGCATCCATCTCCATGCTCATCTCGACCTCCCACCCTTCCTTCCTCGGCTCGGCCCCCTTCCCGCCAGACTGGAAGAGAACCTTAAGCCGCTCCAGCTCTCCGTTCTCCCGTGGGTCCGCATATGCGACGCGCACGGCGCCCTCGGCCTCCCGCTCCGCCACCAGGGACGGCCGTGGACAGGTCAAGCATGTATGCATTGATTCAAACGCTTCGACCTCTTTGGGACCCAACTTTGTATGTCGCGCATGGCCACTGTAAGTCGCGCGGTGCAGTCCAGAGTGCGAACTTCAAGACTCGTCTTCCAGCTCAAATATGTCTCTTCCTAGCGGTGACGCGTCCTACCGTTCGCGACGACTGGGCGGCCATGACGAGAACTTCGTCATCATGGTCCACTACGGTCAGCGTTGAACGCATGGAAGAAAGCACTGGTACTCGGATTCGTGGTGTCCAAAACATTCATGCAACATTCCTGTGCCCAAATATGCCCAAGACGCCATCGCTGATTTCGACGACTCGGATATCGAATAATGCGTGGACGAGATCGACCCCGCCATCGACGTTTGAGTTTTGACGACTGTAAGTAACTGGGACTCAGACGACCTAGATTGAGAGACGTGCATCGGCGACTCGGAACAAATCTGCAGTCCTTTTGCACCAGTACAGTACCTAGCAGCTCCAGTGCTCGTGTTGTACTCAAATATCATCAATTGATGACGGCGTGGCAACGAGTCAGACAATGGTCTTCTTGATGTCGACCTAGGCAGGGGCCGCGCTATGATGTCGGCTCCCGCCGCATAAGTAGTCGTGTTGGCCTCGCCGTTGTCGCCGATTCCGCCATGAGCTCATCCCGACCTACGCATTTGGAGACCAAAGGAGAGCCTCGCTTGAGTACGGGCACCGTGCAAAGCCAAGCACTTGATACTGTTACTGATACATCTACGTACATCTGCTATATTCCTTCTACGCTGATCATGAAGCCGCAGGATTCGACTCCTCCGGTGCTCCTGTCGTTGACGTCGCATCCGGTGCGTGAGCGGATGGCGCCGCCTGTCCTTCTGGCGCAGCGGGACCGGCAGCTCCGTCCGCGAGTTTCGCGTTCTTGCCCTTACCGGGCGGCGGAGGGTGGTACACCTTGACCTGCAAACAGAACAGCACGCGTCAATATCGACTGCGACCGCACGGCCTCGCAGAACACGCACCTTCTTCTTCTTCTCAGGCTTCGCGTTCGGATCGGGGTAGGCCAGCTTCTCGGTCTTCTTCCACTCCTCGTCCTGCTCGAACGCCGCGCGGATGGGGTCCAAGAGGCGGATAATCCCGTCCGCAACCGCCGTCTTCAGGTCCTTCGGGTGGAGCTTCTTCGCCGCAAAGTCCGCCTCGAGCTCGTCAAACGATTTGTAGTGCAGCGAGCCGCCGTACTCCTCTTTCCTGAAGACGGAGAAGACGGTGCCGTCGGGTGCACCCTCGAGGGCGAAGGGCGTCTGATCCCCGATGGCGGACGCGCCCTCTTCAGCATCGGCGCCGGTCTTGCCCTGCTGCCGCTCGATGCGCAGCTCGGAGACGGGGATGAGCACGGCCTTGACGAAGGCGAGGACGCCGTTCTCGGCCGTGTTGCCTTCTTCGCAGAACGCGTTCTTGATCTTGCGGCGGACGACCTCGGGCGGGTCGAGGAAGTCGATCTTGGAGTTGGGGTCGGAGGAGGACATCTTGCCGCCGCCGAGGCCGGGAACCATGGGGTTCATGAGGTGGGCACGCTTGGCGTAGCCGAGACGGGGGAGGTAGAGCTCGGCGAATGTGAAGATTTTGCGCTGGGAGGTGAAAGGTTGGGCGAGCGACGCTGGGAGAGAGGAGAGACTGCACGTACCTGGTCGACACCGCCGAACTGGAAGTCGCAGCCAAGGTACTGCTCATCGAGGGCCTGCATGCCGGGGTAGAGGAGACCGCTGAGGAGGGGGCTCTCGACCTGCTTCACGACCTCTGCACCGGCCTTCTTGGCGTCGTGCTCTGTGACGAGAGTGCATAGCTTGTAGTTGTCGAGAGAGTACTCGCGGGAAAGCTGGTAGGAGGAGCCCTCGACGAAGCGGAGTTTGGAAGTAGGGATGCCGAGGGAGGTGAAGACGGCGAGGAGGAGCTTCTTGTAGTACTGTGTGCGGTGCGCAACGAGTTCTAGGGGGGCCTTGAGATTGTCGAGGAATGCATGGACGTCTTGAGGAGTGCGCTTGTGAGAATGAGTCACGGCGAATATATGATCTCACTGACCAGCGAGCAGGACGGTGACTTCGACATCGGCGCGGAGGAAGTCGGCGATTTTAGTGAGGGGGACGAAGTATCCGATGTGTGCTGCAAGAGGTTCAGGTGGTGCAGAGAGAGGGCTGTGAAGATCGCGTACGTCGACCGGTGGGAGCAGTACCTGGGTCGGAGATGAGGACGAGGATTAGCGTTGGGACTGATCGACGCACCCCAGTAGCATTTTGGCGTCCTGCCTTCCGCGAGGATGGCCTTGATGATGTCCCCGCCGAGGACCTCCTGCAGCCTGCGCGTGATGAGCTCGAACTTGACGTCTGCCATCGTGGTCGTCGAGAGAGAGCAGAGTCAGGCAGATCTCTGTGGCAGATCTGGATCTGACTCGCGAGCGCGTGCGTTCAGTCTCCGTAGCCGAGCGCGTGCGTTGTCTCCGCTGTCCTGGCTGCTCTCTCCGCTGTCCGTGGCTGCTCCCTCGATGCTCGTGTCGCGCAGATGAAGTTCACGCAGCACAACTCGTCGCCGTTCTCCTCGCTCCTCGCACGCAGACACGCGTTCAAGGGCCACCTCGCCCGCTCAGGCGCGTTCATACGCCGCTCGACCGTCCGCTTCCTCTCCCAGGAATCTCGCAACAACTATGACAACTCGTCCGGGTCGCACATACCGCTCTACAGTGAGTGCTCCTGCTTCTACCCGACCGTCTGCCAACGCGTCTTGCAGGGAGGCTCGTCGACGCATGGCGGAACACACCCACAAAGTGGTACCCTCTCCCCGTAGCTGCCGGTGCGCTCCTCCTCATCGTCATCCAATACCGAAGGAAGTCCACTGCGCGCGAGGTCGTCGTCGACGAGCACGGGCACGAGGTCGTCAAGCTCAAGGGTCCCTGGCACGTACGTCTCTCCCTCGCTTTTGCGCCTCGCCGTGCGCTGACCTGGCACCTCGGCTCGCCTCGTACGCAGGTGCACGTCATAGGCGCGTTGCCTCTCCGCAACCTTTCTCGCGTCTGGGGATACGTCAACTCCCTCGAGCTCCCCGTCTGGTTCCGCCCCATCGGCTTTCGGATATACGCTGCCGCCTTTGGCTGCAACCTCGACGAAATCGACCCTCCGGACCTCACCCAGTACGCCAGTCTCGGCGAGTTCTTCTATCGGAAGCTCAAGGATGGTGCACGCCCTATTGCCGACGCAGTTCTGGTACGTGCTCACACTACGCGCATTGGTGGGAGAGGCGTGAAACGCCGTTGGTGTGTCACTGAGCGCCCAGGAAAGTAATTGCCACTCGCCGTGGCCTTTCACATCTCTCCTACTGCCGGTAAACGATATCGGGTGCACCTGTTTGTCTGTTAGTACGGTGTCCTCATTCTTCACACGCGCGCAGGTGAGCCCCGCAGACGGTCGTGTGCTGCACTTCGGCGTCATCAAGGACGGCCGGATCGAGCAAGTCAAGGGCAGCACATACTCCCTCGACGCCCTCCTCGGCGTCGCCCGCCCCGACTCACCCGCCCCGACCCCGGTCCACTTCCCCGAGCATGAAATGTCAGAGGTCGACCACCGGCACTTTGCAGAGATCAACGGCATCGAGTACAGCTTGCACGAGCTCCTCGGCACCCCCACGCCCTCGTCCTCCGGCACATCGACCCCCGTCGTCCAGTCCTCGCCTGCGCACTCGGAAGACGCAGCACACACCGGCACCGCTGCGAAGAGGAGCGGGGAGCGCATCGACGCGTCGGTGCCCCGCGACCAGTCTATCCCCGAGACTGTCGCGCAGGACGTGAGCATGGCAACCGAGGTCGGCATCCGCCCGACGGCGGTGCGCAGGGACAGCTTCACCAGCGTGCGGACGAAGCCAGGGAACAACACTTATTTCATCGTCATCTACCTTGCGCCCGGCGACTACCACCGCTTCCACAGCCCTGCGGCCTGGGTCGTCGAGCGCAGGCGGCACTTTGTCGGTACGTGTCGTCCGTATGTCGAGAGTGGCTGCTGTTCTAAAAGTATGCTTTGCAGGCGACCTATTCTCCGTCTCCCCGTGGATGGCGAAGCGGCTCGAGAACCTCTTCGTACTGAACGAGCGCGTCGCGCTCCTCGGCCGCTGGAAGCACGGCTTCTTCAGCATGGTCCCCGTCGGCGCGACAAACGTCGGGAGCATCAAGATCAACTTTGACCAGGTGCGTTCTACCCAGTCTCCCACACAACACATGTGCTGAGTCGCACACAGACGCTCCGCACAAACGTCGGCAAGCGGCGCGACCACCCCGTCGGCACGTTCACGGAGGCGGTCTACTCTGGCGCGTCCCCCGTCCTCAACGGCCAGCCGCTCATGAAGGGCGACGAGATGGGCGGGTTCTGCTTGGGCAGCACGATCGTGCTTGTCTTTGAGGCGCCGCACGACTTCGAGTTCGCCGTCAGCGCGGGCCAGAAGGTCAAGGTCGGCCAGATGCTTGGGGACCTTACGACCGAGAGGTCGTCCCAGTGATGCATGACTTACGACTTAGGCCTGCATACACGGAGCAGAGTCTCCGCTCGCACACGTACGTACCTGCACGAGACTGTACGTCAACACGCCCGGCCACCTCGGTTTCCACCCACCACATACACTAGTAGTACATGGACATGGACAGGACACCCTCCTCTGGCCCCCGTTTCGGTTCGTTTCAACTCGGCGTGTACAGTACTAGACACCTAATGACTGCCTCACGAGCTACATCGTCACGAGCCTGAGGACCGCAATCGCCTCGACGTGCGCCGTCTGCGGGAACAAATCCAGCCCGCACAGGCTCTCCAGCACGTACCGCCTCCCCTTGCCCTCCTCCGTCTGCGCGTGCGCGGCGCTCTGCGCAAGGATCATCCCGACGTCGCGCGCCTGCGTGTGCACGTTGCACGAGACGTAGACGACGGTGCCCGCGCCGAACGCGACCATCTGCTCGATGAAGCGCGCGTCCGTGCCCTTGCGCGGCGGGTCGATGATCAGCGCGGTCTGGTCCCGCGGGAAGTCCTGCACGGTCGCGAAGATGTTCGCGGCGTCCCCGGACATGAAGGAGACCTCCGAGGACGGCAGGGCGGACGCGTTCAGCTCGGCGTTGCGCTGTGCGGCGCGGATGGACTCGGCGGAGAGCTCGATGCCGGCGACTTTGGAGAACGCGGGGGCGAGCATGATGGAGAAGAGACCGCTGCCGCAGTAGGCGTCGACCAGGTGCGTCGGGGCGGGTGCGGACGGAGTCACGGCGGGTGCGGGAGGGAAGATGGCGTCGCGGACGTAGGAGGTGAGCGGGACGAGGGCGGAGTTGTTGTTCTGGAAGAAGGTGCCGGCGGTGTACTCGAAGAGCATGTCGCCGACGCGCTCGCGGACGGTGCCTTTCTGATCGGTGACGCAGATGTGGCCGTCGTGTTCCGCCACCGTGCTTGAGGACGCGGTGGGGGCCGAGCTGTCTCCTTCGGGTGGGGGAAGCGGCAGGGAGTCTCGTAGGAGGAGAGTTGCGCCGCGCTTGTACTTCGTGATATTCCTGGAGAAGGTGTTAGCCACTGCACATCGGTTCGCGCGTGTGGAGTGAATTACTTGAAGACGGTATCCCTCACGACCGGGAGGCCCTTGTTAATCACTGGTGTCGCTATTGGACACTCCTACGAACGTGTCAGACGGTGGGCGATTGGCAATGAATGGGCTATTGACCTCGATGTCCATGACATTGCGGGTCCCGACCGCATGGAAGCCGATTTTGAGCCAGTCTGGCTTGTCTTCCAGCACCGGTGCCTCACCACGTTTCCAGGCCTTTTGCACGGAGTGCGGCGGGCCTTGGAAATGGGGCGTTAATTTTGTGCGGTAGCCGTACTGTAATGGCGACGGGATGGTAGGCCCTATAGTCGGCACCAAATCCGGGGATATGCCTGCGAGAAGTGAGCTTGTCCGCGCTGGTGGGGCAGAACAGCGGGCCCGGAACGCACCGGAGTAGTTCTTGTACGCCTGAATGACGGTGTCCCGCTTGAGTTCGAGCTGCTTCTCGTAGGAGAGCATCTTGGCAGACGATAAGCAGGATGCCAAGGGCGCGCGAGTGGAGATGGGGTTACCTGGTACTGGCAGCCGGCACACTTGCCGAAGTACTTGCACTGCGGCCGGGACATGTCGCGCCATTCCGAGTTGGGCTCGAGGACCTCGAGGAGATCGGCATGGGAGTAGAGGCGGGCGTGTCTGTATACGCGGACACGGATGCGTTCTCCGGGGAGGGAGAGGGGGGTGACTATGACCCATTTTCTGTCGCCAGACTGCGCTACGGAGAGGGATTCACCTAAGAGGGGGGAGAGGGATCAGAGCACGCCTGGGGAAGACGGATTGAGTGGCAGTTCGAACGCGGGGGAGAGATCGCTTGGCACGGGAAGATACGAAGAGAACGGACCTGTGGACGGCGATATGCACGCAACGGAGAGTTCTAGCTGAGCGAATTGCTCGAACGGCGCGTCGCAGTCGAGGTTCTGGTCGACGAGGGCTTGTGCGTAGTCTTGGCCGAGGAGCGAAATGACCTCGTGCGTGAGGATGTCGTCGTGTGAGAACGGCTCTGGGACGCGGCGCTGGTTCCGCTTGTTCTTCTTGCTCTTTGCGTGTTTTTTGCTTGTGGGTGCGCTGGGCGGAGCGTGACCCTCGGCCGGGGCGTCGGGCTCGGCAGTCTCTGGGTCGCCCTCGAGGCGGGGTTTCTTCTCCGGGGGTGCAGCGGGCGTTGTCGAGCGCGAGCGGGGATGCGTGCTGGCCATCGTGCGGGCTGCTGGGAGCCGGGGCAGACGGCGAGGGCGAAGAGAAAGGCAGCGAGCAAACATGGCGGGCGGCTGTGCGCGCCGGGGGGGAAGACGCGACGCACGTGACGCAGGCATGACGCGCCTCCGCCCAGCGCACTCAGCTGCTCTTAACCCCCGTCCGCGCCCAGCAATCCCAGCAATGCTGCTCGCCCTCTTCCTGGCCCTCGCTCGCCCTACCAATGCGTTCCCCACCATATACTCTCTCCTCGCGCAGGCTCCCGTGCCCGACGAGCCCGGCGAGCACCCTGGCTCCCCCGAGTTCGTGTACAAGCTCGTCGTCAGCATAGTCCTCGTGCTCGCCGGTGGTGTCTTCGCAGGGTGCGTGCTCATCTGTCTGTAGCTGCCCGTCGTCGCTGACACGCGTCGCGCAGCTTGACCCTCGGCTTGATGGGGCTCGATGAACTCCATCTCCGCGTCCTCTCCACATCCTCCGACGACCCCAAGGAGCGCAAGAATGCACAGAAGGGTACGTCCCTCGCCAATCTGTCCCCCACTGTCGTCTCACGGCTTCCCAGTCTTGAGCTTGCTCTCCCAGGGCCGCCATTGGGTCCTTGTCGTATGTATCCCCTGTTGCGTCCACACCACTCACCCCGTCTCACTGCTCCGCTCCCAGGTTCTCCTTCTTGGCAACGTCGTATGTCGCATTCCGATGTCGCCCTCTACTTGTGAACCCATTCATCTGTCCAGATCGTCAACGAGAGTTTGCCCATCTTCCTAGACAGCGCTGTATGTCCTCTTCGTTTATCCCGCGTCTGCCGGCCGCTAACCACCTGCAGCTCGGTGGCGGAATTCCCGCTGTCGCAATGTCCACAGCCATGATAGGTGCGTGCTTATTCTCCTGTCTGTAATCATGCTCGGCCTCACCCTCTCTGCGACAGTCATCTTCGGGTGTGTGATGACATCATAGCCAACGTTCGCACCGACTGACCTCCTTTGCCATCGCCGTGCGTGCTAACCATAGCGAGTAAGTCTTTTCCTCGCCGCCTGCACGCTATCCCTCACCCGCTCCCAGAATTATTCCACAAGCTGTCAGCGTTCGCTACGGTCTCGCAATAGGCGCATCGTGCGCACCCATCGTGCGTGCCATGATGTACATATTCGGTCCGTCTCCTCGCCTTCACGTTCGCTATACTATCTTAGACATGTTCTAGCTCCCATCGCATGGCCCATTGCCAAGCTCCTTGACTATGTCCTTGGCGCTAACGAAACTCACACCTACAAGAAAGCCGAGCTCAAGTCCTTCCTTGCCTTCCATCGCCAAGGCGAGGAGCCCCTGCGTGATGACGAGATCAGCATCCTCAACGGCGTACTCGAGCTCAACAACAAGAAGGTTGAGCAAATCATGACTCCCATGGAGGTATGTCACAGCACGCACGCATACGAGAGACTTTGACTCACAGTGCTACAGGACGTGGTCACTATCAGCGCGGACCGCATTCTTGACCACGAAACCGTCGATTGGCTGTAGGTTCAGCGGTCCCATCAATGCAGAGCTCAATTCACGGCCCTCCTACAGTTTGCGCAGCGGTTACTCCCGTATCCCGGTTCACAAGCCTGGCCACCCGTTGACCTTCATCGGTATCCTTCTGGTCAAGATGGTGCGTGTGTATAGCTCGCTTTGTTATACTTCGCTCACCCGTGTGCGTATTCCAGCTGTCGGTTTACGATCCCGCATCCGCTATCCCAGTATCAGAGTTTCCGCTCTCGCTCTTGCCGGAAGCGCCCCCGACCATCAACTGCTTCCAAGCCCTCGATTACTTGTACGTATGATCCCTTCGGACCCGCTGCAAGCCCTAACCATACTTGTACCCGTGCCCACAGCCAAACCGGTCGTGCGCACTTGCTCCTGCTAAGCCGCACGCCGGGCGTCGAAGGGGGCGCCATCGGTGTCATCACTCTCGAAGACATCATCGAAGAAATCATATCTGAGGAAATCGTCGACGAGACCGACCGGTACGAAGACAACGTCTCAAAGAAGAGCGCCCGCCGGCGCAGGAACGCTTCGGTCATGAAAGGGTCCGTCCCATCCCTCTCTCATCCCAAAGTCCGAAGTGCTGACCTGCAACTCTCGCATGAACACGAGCAGCATCATAGAGTACCGTGTAAGTCGCACGAACTCATTCAACGCCGAGACCGGTGACCACACGGCGCACCCTAGCCGGAACCCGAGTCCCCTGCCTACCGCGTCCGGTGGCCCTGGACGGAAGGCGAGTGCCAACACGACGAGCACGAGCTGGCTGGCCTCGACGCCCCGGGCGCCTTCGAACCTGAGGGCTACTTCGACCTTGAGCCCGACCCCCGACCACCCGAACCAGTCATATGGGACCCTGTTGGTTGGCAGCCCGCGGGATGATGACAGGCTCAGCGTCAGGAGCGGCAGGAGCGTCGGGAGCCAAGGCAGTCGGAGCGGGAACAGGAGCTCGACGAGGGTCGGAGAGGAGGAAAGTCGGGAGACTGACAGGTTACTCGGGGAGCCTGCGGAGGACGGCAACGCGCGGTAGTGGGTCTGCGGCCTTCGCAAGTAAAGTGCTGCACTGCGCTTGAGTACACGAATAGTGTACCGGCGCGCATGCATGCATGCGAGGAAGAAGAAGTCCACCCGTGCGGCCAAAGGAGGCTCGTCGTGGACGCCTGTCACCCTCGACCTCAAATCAACAAAGAACGCGCCAGCACGGATCACGGATATTTATTGTAGTTGGTTCATACACGCCGCGCGCACTTCACAGTAGCGTAGCATTGATGTTCGACGACAGATCACGACTTTATATGATACACCCCGGTTCAGCCCTTGGAACGGTACTTAGTTTGTCTCCTTCTGCGTCCTCCCAAGCTCCAAGCTCTCAGAGTCATACGCTGTCCGCGATGAGCCGCTGCGGCGCCTCGACCCAGCCCCGCCAGGCCTCCATGAACGCAACGAGCTCAGCGCCCTCCACGACGCGGTGGTCCGCCGACCAGCTCACGCCCACCTTGAGCCTGCGCTCGCCACGTCCGTCCCCGCGATCGACGTCCCACACCCACTTCGCGCGGCCAATCGCGACGATGGCGACGCCGCCCCCGGGGACGAGCACGGGCGCGGCGGAGTCTACGGCGCCGATGCCGCCGACGTTGGACACGCTGACGGTGCCGCCGCGCCGGGGCATCTCCGCGGGGGTGAGCGCGCAGGGGACCTGGCGGCCGAGGTGGGAGAGGTGCTTGAGCTGGGCGGCGAGGGCGTAGACGGAGAGCGTGTCGGCGCGCTGGAGGGTGGGCGTGTAGAGGCCGGTGGGAGTGGAGAGGGCGATGGAGATGTCGGCGTGCGGGCGGAGGGTGAGGGTCGGTTTCGGTGCTGCGCTCTGGTTGGAGGAGGGGGAGGAGGATGAGGATGATGAGGGGGTGATGGAGGAGCGGAAGAGCGGCCAGTCGAGCATGGCGCGGGAGAGGGTTTTGAGGAGGATGGGGAGGTAGGTGAGGCGGGTGTATTGTGCGCTTTCGGGGACTGGCAAAGGCGGTGGGGGTGCGTGGAAGGAGGCGGGGGAGATGACTGGGTCGTGTTTCGGGTGGTGGGAGGGTGGGAGGTAGTGCTGGGGGATGTGAGCGTTGAGGGTGGGGAGCATGCCATGCAGTTCTGTGAGGTCGAGAGAGGTGGAGCAGCTGTGAACACGCGTCAGTAGTCTTGCAGATGATGGACAGACTATATGGTAAGAGTGACTGACCTGAACTGCGGGATGGCAAGGCTCTGTTGCGCAAGTCAGTGGGCCGACGCGGGAGATATAGATGGCGCGAACTGACCTTCTCCATAGCTTTCCACATGTTATGTCTGGTACGGCTCAGCTCAACCACAACATCCTGGCCATCCTGAGAGACGCCTGGATGGAACGCCGCATGGGACGCGACTTCCTGCTTCGCACCTCCCTGTAGGAACGCGTCTACATCGCGCTTCTCTATGCGTCCGCCCTTGCCACTGCCTGGGGCAAGTTTGCTAAGGTCCACGCCGCGTTCGCGCGCATAATGGCGAACGGAGGGCGCCGCGAGCACGTCATGACTGGCAGCGGCGGAGGTACGTGCCTCCAGCGTTGTATTGGGGTCGAGAGGATGCGGTCGACGAGTCGGAGAGCGTGACTGCGTCTGTTCTGGAGCTGACTTCTGAGGCGGAGCGTCGGGGTGCTGCACGGGCTCATCGGGAGGGGTCGTCATCAGGGACGACTGCACGTCCTCCTCTGCGGCGGCAGCAGAGTCGTCGGCGACCTCAATGGTACACAGGTCTTGGCCGACCTTCGCGACCTGGCCCTCCTCCACGAAGAGCTCTTTTACGATGCCGTCAAACGGGCTGGTGATCTCTACGCTGGCCTTGTCGCTCTGGACTTCGCAGAGGGGGTCGAAGGTGTGCACGGCGGCGGAGGGCTTGATGTTCCTGCGGGTTGGGAGGGTCAAGGACCGGTCTGCCCGGGATGCTCACCACGTAGTCAGGCCACGAACCATTTGATGACCTCGACCTCTGTGATGCCCTCGCCGATGTCCGCGAGCTTGAACCGCTTGAGTGCGGCGGCTGCGCGCGAGGTGTGGAAGAGCGCGCGGGGGATGGAACGGCACGCGAAGGTTGCGGGACGTCTGAGGAGCATCGGGGGACGTGGGGGGATGCAGACAAGAGGGCGCGCAGAGGACCTTATAGCATTGGCGGCGTCGAAGATCCGGGCTTGGACGCTGCTCACATGAGCCCCGCCATCGGGCGTCTCTCCGCCCGCGATGGCTGCCTCCGCCAGTAAGTAAGTGTTAAGTACAGTTACTTACCTGTGCTTACTGCGCTGTTTACCCGTATTTGGCCTCATAGGCGTCCAGTGCCAGCGACGACGAGCACATCGACCACGACGACCACGAGCCATGTCCGACGACTTCCTCCAGCGCGAGAGCGACATCCTCGGCGACGAGTTCGGCACCCCCACCGGCGGCACCTACGCGACTGCTGGCGGCGACATCGACTTCGACCTCGCTGCCTCTGCCTTCCCCGAGATCTCGCTTGACGGCTCCGGAGACATCTCCTCCCCGCCCGTCGCCCCTCCGCTCAGCAGCTCGGGCAGCTTCTCGTTTGACGACTTCAGCACCCCGCCTCAGACGCACGCAACCGAGGTCAAGGTCACCGGAGATGACGAGATCGAGAAGTTCGAGAGCGAGTTCCCGGACATTGAGGTGCCCCAGGTGCGTGCTGGCGTGTAGCTGCCTGCATTCGTCCCTCATGGGCTGGTTGTATGCGCGAAACAGCAAGCCATCTCTCCTCCAAGGCAGCAACCTATCTTCGGCCAGACACCCACCTTCGCACCCCAGCCCGCATACTCCTCCACCCCCATCTTGAACCAGTCACTTGAGGAAGACGAGCCAGAGGTCATCAAGTACGTCCCCCCGGACATGTAGTATTGTATACAACGGCTGACGACACACAAAGGCAATGGCGCGAGAAGCAGGCGGAGGAGATCAAGGCCCGCGACGAGGCCTCAAAAGCCAAGCGGCAAGAGACCATCGGCAAGGCCGAGCGCGCCATCGATCAGTTCTACGAGGAGTACGCTGCGAAGAAGGAGCGCAACATCCGCGAGAACAAGTACGTATCTTCGCTGTCTCTACACGCTCTTGTGCTCACCCGTTCGCCCCAGGGAGCACGAGGAGGAGTTCCTCGCCGACCTCAATGCGTCACTCTCCCAGGGCACCACCTGGCAGCGCATCTGCTCCCTCATCGAGCTAGAGAACTCGCAGAGCAAGACCATTGCGCGCTCGGGCCCGAACTCGACCGACCTCACGCGCTTCAAGGAGGTCCTGCTCCGTCTGAAGCGCGAGGGCGATGCTGCGCCGGGCGCAGCTGGTTACTAGTTGGCTCGCCGGATATGTGAGTTGTATATCGGACTGGACTACATTACATACCTTATTATAAGCTTCTCAATCGTGCCCGACATGACTGACTGCAGCGCTCAGCGGCCTTCCGATGCGCGGCCCATTCTGTGCTTGTCGTATGCGCGTATGGTCGTGCAATTCACCTGCTCGCTCATGTGGGACCGCGGCGAATGCAAGCAGGCCATCAAATTTGGGGCTCGCGCACAGAGTTTCACTAGCGTCCTCATCGTTTGCTCCGGCATCTTCTCGGTCAGTCGACGTCGCACCTGCTTGTTGTCCGCCGCATCCTGCGTCTCCCGATGACCCACCGAGGACGAGGGTGGTCACCTTTACTCCGCCGCCGCGTTCACAAGTTGTGATAAGCAATTACGGAAGTGTGCGCGAGATCTCCATTTTCCGACTCCCTATCCTAGAGCTGCGGAAATCGACAGGCACCTACACATGTAAGTAGACGCAAACGACGAGTGCCGCCACATGAGAATACGTGGGCACCCCGTGTAACAGTACAGCGGGCCGTCGGTTATGGACTGCTTCGGATTCCTCAATCCCTCTGCGTCTCAAGACGATCTACAGGCACAGTTTTGCCGACTTTTGACGATGCCCGGTCCATCACTCACCTCATCGCTGCCGTCACCAGTCTCGGGGCGACCTGCCCTGACCTGTCGGCAATGATACTGGCTTGCATCAAGTTGAATGTTCTTCTGCTTGCTCGTCGGCGAGGCAGCCAACGGCTATCGGTCCCGCTCAAAGGCCAGAGGGCTAAAGCTCAGGTTCTGCATGTTGAGAGTTGTTGAGCCGTAGAAGAGGACGTGTTCAGACAAGCCGGGACGAGGGTTAGTCTGCTTCCGTTCAAGGGGGTCTTCCACTAAGGCAACTTTCAACACGTTGTCCATGTTGTCACCGCTCAGGACCTGGCTGAACAGCTCACAGACTGGAAAGAATGTTCCCTAGGACTCACACCGGATTGGTTGTGCAGAAGGATGCACAGCGTGCACCGCTAGGTGTCCTGATGCAGCGGGAACAACATACAGGAATAGACAAGAAACTAGTCTCGAGATTCGATATTGAGCGACTGCGAATGTGCAAGAAGACACGACATACCAAACAACCCTGACCTCTATAGGTCAACCTGCAACTTCGACCCGGTTACCGAGTACCCTCTCGGAGCCTTCCTCTCCTGCCTCTGCTCCCACTTCGTGCGGACGGCCGACTCTGGGACGTTCTCGACCGTCACGAGTTCCTTCACAGTCAGGATCTTGCCCGCAATATCTGGCGTGTGTCTGTGGTAGACGGTTTGCAGTCGTCTGTGGATGCCGAGGGCCTCAAGAGTGCCCTTGATATTTTGCGGGAGTGAGATGGCGGAGCGACGGAGGGTGATGCGGTAGTGGGTAAGGGGTTCGCCGGTCGTCGTCGACGACTGCGCTGTTGACGAGGCAGCTGAAGTCGCAAGGGAGCGGCGGCACTGCGCCTTCGCCAAAGAAGATGCGCACGAGCGCAGAGAAGCGGCGGCGGTAAACATAGTGAGCGACGGCGGTGAGAGGGCGGGAGCGTGCTCGTCGTCGTCGGGACAGCGAGCTCGGCGGGCAGAACTGCAGGCACGTGAGACACGCGAAGACGCCGGCCCTAAATACGATGGGTCGCGTGAACCGCGTCGCCCTCCTCCGAGTCCCACCTCTCCAGCTTCTGCTGGCCGCGACTCTTCTTTCTGGTGGTTATTAAGACTCGGGTTGTGCACTCTATTCGATCGCTTGGCCCTAACCACATCCTACGCGCGACCCCTACTCACGACGCGTCACACCTCCTCTGTCACAAACCCACGATGTCCTTCCGGAGGGTAAATAGGTCGAAGAAGGTGCGTTGATGATCGAATTACGATTTACATAACCCAACACCCTTCAAGGTCCCTGGGGTTAAACTTCGACCAGCTGGCCCAAGTTCCCGCAAGGAGGCACCGACACCAGATCCATCATGGACACATAGCTCTGGGCTTGACTCCGACGATGAAACTACCAACATGGACATATGTCCTCGCCCGTTCAAGGGCTTTGTATTATGCGCTACCGGCATCAGCGACAAGGTAAGTTTTCCAGTCTTCCCCTCGTTCCAACCAATACAACACACCTACTCTGTGGGACCATCCAACCACCATGAGTCTATGACTTGCGAAGCCTAATGCCGCCGCAGGACGGGAATCAATTCCAAATTGACAGGTGGCTAACAGGGTGTTATGACGGTGTAGAGGTGAAGTCACTCATCATATGTACCGGTGGTTACGGGCGTCATTCAGAGGGGTCGTTTCTGACCCCACGTTCGATCCACTCTGTCTCATCACGTCTTTGAAAGTTCTCGACTGATGTTCGTTCTGTCCTTAGACTTCCCTCTTCAAGCTTGCCCTGGAGCTGGGTGCCCAGTGTCTGAGCGACCTCACGGACAGGGTTACCCATCTGATCGCTGAAGAGGCAGGTAGCCCGAAGTACAGGGTACGCGACATTCCCTCTACGAGCACGGAGTCACGCTCACTTGGATTGATAGTTTGCCCTCGAGAATAGAATACCAATCATGCGCCCATCATGGATCATCGAGAGCCATCAGGTCTGGCTACACGGGGACGACGTCGACGTCCCATTCAGCATCAAACAGCACCGTCTACCGCCCTTCACCGGCGTCGTCCTCTGCGTCTCAGGAATTGAGGACGTCAGCAAGCGCATGCAGATTAACCACGAGGTGACCAAGGCAGGCGGCATGTACGTGAAGCAGCTCGAGCGGCCCGTCAAGGTCACGCACCTACTCTGCGCGAACACGAGCGAGGGTGAGACTGAGAAGGTGCGATACGCACAGAAGTTCAATGAGAAGGGCGAGGCACGCATACGCATCGTCTGGGAAGACTGGTTCTGGGACTCGCTGCGGTTCGGTGGGCGGTTCGACGAGGAGAGGTATCTCGTGTCAAATCCACGTCCGCCCCCTAGGGTATTGCCTGCTGGTATGTTGGCCTCTTTTCTTTAGACCGGTCCGACATGCTGACTTGGACATACAGAGCCGATGCCCGCTGCCACATCTTCGTCTGCACCGGACGATAGCGGCCTCTCCTCCGAGATCCATAACGCCCAAACCTCCGCCGTGCGTCCGAACAGTTCATCACACCAAGCAGCCCAAGAGGAGGAGGAAATTGCATCAGGCCGGCGTGTCCCAGCGATGACCCTCCACCTGTGGGAGAGCATCCTCAAACCGCGCGGATTCGAAGTGCAGGGTGGGAGGCTTGTGCGAAGCCCATCCAAGTCGCAGAATCCCGAGGCTGCGAAAGCCGCTGCAGAGGCGCAGCGGCGGGCAGGCTCGCCATCACGCGCCGGCCCCAGTGGACTAGGACGGCGCGGGACGCTGAAGAACCTGGACGCGGACGAGGGCGAACGACGGCCCAGTGCTCTGTCTACGTTCCAGCGTTCACGATCATCTTTCCTCCCCGCCCCCAAGGACGTATCTACGCCCGTTGGAGGCGTCCGGCTCTTCCAGCGCAACGCGACCATGTCGCGCACATCATCCTTCCTGCAGCGCTCCGTGGGGAGCGTCATGGCTCAGGGCGGGATCTCAACCGACATCCCCATCGCGTCGACGTCCGCCATTGCCGACGCCGCGCCGGAAGATGCAGATGCAGATGCACTCTCGCATGGGACGGGTGTTACGGACGGGGCGAAGGTCATCTTCAGCGGCTTGCGGTTCCGTGCGCTGGGCGAGGCCAGGTGCGCGAACGTGAAGAGCGCGATTGAGGAATGTGGGGGAACGTGGGTTGGTGTGGACGATGACGATGACGTGGATTTTGTCGTTGTGCGGCTTGTGAGGTGCGTTCTGCTCGAAATGTCCAGTTGTCGGCACGATGCTGACATCTGCCCAGTGGGAGCAACATCTTCCGGCAAGAAAGCGACGAGGAGGAACGCGCGAAGTACAGGACGGAATGCTGGCTAGAGCGATGCATGTTCGAAGAGCGTATTTGCGCCCCAGAGGAGCACGTCGCGTTCACTCCCCTCAAGGTCGAGGTTCCTGTTCCTAGGGCAGACGAAATTCTGCTCAGCTGCTCTGGGCTGGACCATGCAGAGACATGTACTGTCCGAAGACTGCTCCGCGCACTTGGCATCGGCCTCGCGCCGGCCTTCTCTCGCCGGTCAACACACTTGCTCTGTCCATCGGGTGAAGGCGCGAAGGCGGAGAAGGCGCGGGAGTGGGGGACACCTATCGTCGACATGGCGTGGCTTGCAGCAATCGCGAACACGGGTGAGATTCCCCCCACACAACCATCCGCCGCCGATGACGACGCCCTCGACCTGCCGGTCGCGCAGGGGAGCTGGATGGCACCGGAGCCAACTTCCGTCGCCAAGACCGATACGACGGGTAAGGGCAAGGAGAAGGCAAGAGATGACAAGATGGTGGACATCACGAACGCCGAGTCAGCTCCGCGGTCGCAGAGTCTATCGTACTACGACCCTCCGCCAGATGACGAGCGCCCGGGGCAGGCAGAGCAAATGGAGGCGTTCGGGATGCCGAGCATGCTCCTGGGCCAGTCCCAGTCCCTAACTCGCCCACCGACACCCTCAAAGGGCAGCGCAAAGTCCGCAGCCCGACTTACGCAGGCGTCAGAGCCACAAGATGACGCCGTCGTTGTCTCCATCCCGTCAAAGCTCTCTGAAGACCGTCGCGTCCCGTCGTCCGCGTCGCCCTCCCCGCTGCGCATGCCCGGACTCGGAACCCCGCGCGACCACCCCAGCACTCCGGTGAAGGTGACGAAACAGGTGACGGCCGTCATACAAGAGCGCATCACTTCACTGCTCGGGAAACGGCGCTCGGAGGAGGAACAAGGCGGGGGGGAGCGTCAGGAGTCTGGTCCGGCCAAGCTGCAGGGGCATGACTCGCGGCGGGACGGTAAGCGGTCGCGCCCGCTGCAGCGCACACGCTCGAACATGTCCTATTCGGAGCTCATCTCGCCCCCGTACGCCGCGAAAGGCAAGGGCGTCGCTCGTAACATGGAATTACCATTCGCTCAAGCACTGGCGGTGGAGTCGCAGCAGGAGGAGTTCGACGAGGCGGAGAACAGCTTCCTTGCGGCGGAGCGGGAGGCCGAGGGCGCCGTGCGCGTCGCGTATGCGGACCCACGGGAGAACGGAGAGCTGGAGCGGCTCAAGGTTCTCTTCCAGTCTGGTGGGAAGGGGGCCGAGCCAAGGAAGGAAGGGTGGGAGGTCGAGATGAGCATGGAGATGGATGCGGAGGTGACGTTGCCGCAGCTTCCGGACGTGCTGGCTGCGTCTGGGTCGGGTTCGAGGAAGGATAGTGGGAGTCGCGCGGGGAGGAGCAGGAGAGGCAGGGGGAGGAGGGGTGCGAAGGCGTAGTATGGTAGTGTGCTGAGACCCTGTGGCCACTGTGCATGGGCTCGCGAACTACCTGACTCGGAACGAGAGACCCCATGTATCTTATACGTATGTTTTGGTTAGTCACTAGCATCGCTATGAGTCGCTACTCAGAAGGTACACGCGAGAGCAAGTGGACCGTTTGGTACTTGACAGCAGTCGAGACTCGATGACTACCCGTCCGCCTGCGCAAGCCTCCGACATGTGCATGCTGTGAAGGATGTTCTGGTCGCCTGGCGGATGGATTCTGTTGAATACGCCGAGACGATGTCGATATGTGCCCATTAAGTACGATATTAACAACCTCTCGACTGACAAGACTTAGACTCCCCTCGAAGCCCCCTCGACTTCGCCAGCTCCACCCGCAAAGCGTCCTCCCTGTGGTGCAGGTCCGCGAGCTTCTCTCGGAAGCTGCGCCCCGCGCCGTCTCTCACCTAGTCGTCCGGCCCTTGTGCAATGAGGAGCTGGAAGGAAGCTCCAAGGCCGTCAGCGCCATCGAGGTCGACAACGACCAACTTGAGCGAGTGGGGCGGCTGCTTAGGGAAATTGAGCTTGAGTCCGCAATTT
>ML211574.1:0-19418 GCA_004369055.1 Polyporus arcularius HHB13444
AAGCCTCCACGACATCCCCTTCGTGAGCTTCTGAAGGATTTTAGCGCCCCGGAAGCGCCGGGCGGCCCGCCTACGGCGGGATCGACCCTGGGAATGACCACCTTGCCCGTGTACGTCCGTAGCAATGTGACATGCCACGGAGAGCAGCGCTGCCTCCTCATCGCAGTCATTTCGCCTCAGCCGCAATCGTCATATTTTTCCTTGTGCTACGCGGTTACAATGAGAAAGGGAAGCGAACGGGAGGTACGTGCACAGGGTTCACGGCGACTGCACGCTTACCCTCAAGTACTGGGCGACGTGCGAGGCGAAATATGCCGTCGGTGTGATAGGATACCTTCCAACCGTCTGCTAACTGTGTGCGTACCACCACTGACTCGATGAGTACTATGTCCCCCACGCGCAGCGTCCACGGACGCATGGTGGACATGTCCTCCCTGGCGCGTAGTGACGAAGTCGCGTCGTAGACGTTCGTGAATCCCTGCTGCAGTGTCAGTCATAGACGTCAGCATGAGTCGCTAATAGACGGCGCACCTTCTCGTCCTCGTGCATTGCGATCGCGGTGAAACAGTCCACCGGATGGGCGGCCTGTTTGGGTGCTCCGCACCTAGCCACATTATGCATCCCTCCCAGAGCTGCGCGATCCTCAGATCTCATAAGGTTGATGGAGATGCGCGACCTCACGCCCTCCTCGATGGACGCTGTGTAGAAACACATTCCCGACACGGGCCCCACAGTGAAGAGCCTGGCGGCTACGCCGCGGATTGTCAGGATTGATAACGTCGAGGACCGGCTCTCCCACGAGGCATCTGCGACGGGTACCTTTGCGATCGCGTACCAGGGGTCGGGGTGGGTCGAGCTGAAGTCCAGCAGCACGCGGATCAGTCTTGCAGACTATACGTCAGCCAGGGCTACACTTTCGCGCAAGCAATAATACACTCACGCTGTCGCGCTCACAGGGACCCATGCTTCCACCCGCACATCCTCTCCCGTCCGTGAGGTCTCGTCATCCTCGTGTTCGATTTTCACCCGCCGCGTGCTGCCCGCCCTAGCTGGCTGCACGACGGCGTTCTCGTCCTTGCGCCAGATCGACACCGGCCAGTGCATGGTGATGATGGTGCCGTACTCATTGATTTCTTCTTTCACGCTACGTCGTCAGAACAGCGTTATGGTCAGTACACTGGAGTAGGAGACCAGCAGACGTACGTTGGGTAGGTCGTCCGCGTGGGAGACCCACGTTCGGCGGTTCGCGGGCGCTTGCGCTCTTTCGTACTCATCTGTGCCACTGGTCGTGCGGTCGGCGAGCACAGTAGGCAGCACACAGTGGTAAGCAGTCTGTTATATACATGCCCCACGATCAGGCACATGTGTTGCTCTCATTCAGGGCGTAATGTGGGCCCACTGTGGCGGCGGCACAGGTGTGGTGCACAAAGCGGGTTTCTCTCAATACACATACATTCGCTGCGCTCGGTACAACGCTGTACGACGTTCTACAAAATACCGTGGAAACAGTCCTTCGGTGCGTACGCCTCTTGACGAGACGCGTTACGTTCTGCGCCATCGTCTGGTTTTTTGGCGAGTAACGACACCGCGTAAGCGTGGAGAACGACAGACCACCCGGACCCTTTCGCTGTGCGCACTGCGATACTCTCTACTAACACCACGTGCCCGACCTTCAGCCGACCGGCGGAGATCGTGGACATGCGATCCTTCGCCTCGAACTTCACTATCGCGTCGTAGACAGTCTCAAGAACCTGCGCGATGTAGGTCAGTGTGGCGCCTCTAGAACGGTAGCTGAACCCTCACATGCAGGCTGTCCTCGCGGACGACGATGTTTACCTTGTCCGTATTGATGGACTCCGTCTTTGCTGCCGTTGACAAGCGAGCGCTCTCGTGCAGCTGTTGCAGTGCGTCGCGATCCTGCTGGCGCAGCAGCTGAATTGTCAACTGCGTGCGCGTCGCTGAATCCGCGATTCCAGTGTATATCGCAATCCTGGTGATGAGACCCGTCGTCCACACTCCCAGCACCACCTCCTCGCTCGTCAGCAGGTTCTCCACGCGCGAGATGGGTTTCCAGAACCTCCGCTGTGGTACCTGGGTGAGCGCGTACCACGGCAGCGGATGCTGAGACTTGTAGTCCAAGAACCCCGCCAGTCGCCTACGTAGCGCACGTTAACCGTTGTCCTTGCGAGCCTACGTGACGCGATCGACGTACCGCAAAGTGCTTGCATCCAGCCATCACAACGACGGCGTGTGTCCCGAAGTGTCCGTCTGCACAGCGACATCGGCGGTACCTGAGGGCGTCGCTCCCCGTCGCTCCTTGCTGGTGAAGTCGATCAGGGAAGCGAATACGCCGCAGTGAAGAAAGCATACCGAGGCGACTTGCTCACCGGAAGCGCGTCGGCTTCAGGTTCCTGAGAGGCCGGTCGCTTTGGGCTCATGTTGGTGACACAGCAGGAGGAGGGTGGTGACAGGCATGCAATTGCGACATATATACACAGTGATATCTAGGGTAGGGTATCTTCGACTATGTCGCATGCGCAGTGGGACACCGTCACCGTTCAATTGAGAGACATACGAAGGGGAAATAATTCAGAGGAGCAGAGACGCCCCGTTGCCCGCGAGCGGTTACTCCAGGAACGTCCACTTAATTAAAGCGCCACTGCGCACGCCACCTATGTGATCGGTCAGCGGAAGAAACCCATGTCAGTGGGCGCCAAGTACTCACTTCGTAACGAGGCATCTTCAGGTGCGAGCCTTCTTTGTGGCAGCGTAGGGCATGGGGTCGCTCAGGTGGACGTTGGTGCGCTTGACAGGCGAATATTGGCTGGGCGGGATGAGCACCCTGATGTATTGCACGTCGAAGCAGAGAGTGCATTTGGTTGCGTGAGCGCCGTTGGCGCGGCGTTGAGCGATGTCGTAGTGGGTCATGCTGAAGACCACGAGAACCGTTGCGCGCCGCAGCTCAGTGTGGTAGCGCGAAGGAGGAATGAGATTGCCGAGGACGTCGTACGCCGGAAGCGGGCGGGCGACGTGGGTCTCCACGATGGCATCTCGCGCGGCGATGGCCTCATCTGAGTAGCAAGGCCACGCCTCGATTGAGAACTCGGTCGGAACTGCCCATATGACGTTAGCATTTGCATCCGAGAGGTACGCAATCGTATATGCGTACCCGGTTGCCCGGTCGTCATTCCCGCATTGCCAATGGTCCCGTCGGTGTGCGAGCGAGGCTAGCGTGGCATGTCAGTGTTGGACTGAGAAGTACGATCATCACTGTGGCGTACCTCGAAAACGGTGTGCCTCAGGCGGATGTGCTTCTCCGGCTTGCTCTCGTACACATGACCGGAGCGCACGTTGGCGTTGGGCGGAAGGAGGGAAACGACAGTGCCCAGGGAAGCTTGGTAATCAGCGAAGAGCGATGGATATTGAGCAGGAGGAGCTTCTAGGGCGAACGTCAAGGTAGTCTGCGCGAAGCTCCTGTTGAAAGGCAGCATCGGGTTGGGGCCACGATAGTTGCCGTCGCACCGCAGGAAGAAGTGGTCGTCCGCAACTTGTCCGATAGTACCGTAGCCCGCAGCACCCGGCGCCACAGGACAAGCCACCATGTCTGGGTCCGCTGCGTGTGCTGCCTGAGCCTCGGCGGCGTGAGCCGCGGCCGCCGCAGACACGCGTATCTTGCCCCGCCCGTTCTGATACCATGTCGTCAGCGTTTGCAGAGTCGCACCCTGCGCAAGGTACCACTCTCGAGCGGCCGCCGCCACTCGGGCGTACTCCAGCTTGAGGGCGAGTTTCGCGCTAGCGGTCAAAGGGGTTGCAGTGGTTTGTGCGGTGGCGGCCCGTTCTTCTACCGAAGAGAAGTCGACGGTGTTATCGCGCAGCGGCAGGTTGTTTCCACCCGAAGGGACCGTCGGCAGCTCGGCGGATGCCGGGTCGCGGTGTTCATCCCGACCCATATGCGACGGCAGCAATTGCGGAATGGCGGCGCTGCGCATGGAAATTAGCGTGCGAGCAGCGTGAACAAGAAGTGCACGTACGGTTCGGGAGGGTTCACAGCAGTAGGAGCCGGAGCACGCTCGCGCTCCTTCCCCTTCGAGGAAGAAGCAATGTTGGTGAGGGATTGCATTTGCGTGTCGCTGTGTGCATGCGGTCAGTTCCGCGCAACCATGCACGTCCAGGCCGATGCAGACACACCTGTACCCGGGAGCTGTGCGTACAGACACGTTCTGCGCCACCGACATGTTGCCGTGGATAGTGGCGTCACCGTTAAACGACGCAGAGGACAGCGCGGGCTGCATGTACTCAGGACTGACTGACACGTTGCCGTGGGCGGAGGGTGTTGCCACAGACCTCGGCTGCGGCTCAACGTGCGTGGCGACCTCGGTGGGGTGGCCTGCAATAACCTTGTTGTCGACCGCGGCGGCCGAAGCACCGTTGGAAGACAATAGAACAATGTTCGTGGCGTTGGCCGCCACATCTCTCCCCAACCCCCCCACCCCAGGGACGAGCACAGGGAGGACCCCGTCCAAGGACCTATACAACCCATGTCAGCAATGAGCACATCTTCAACGCAACCACAGTGCTCACCCAGGCGTCACTTGAGCCGGATTGGCAGACGGAGTCGTCAGGTGAGCCGTTTCTTGGGTCTGATACAGCTGACGTGCCGACACGAATCCGACTGCTGCACCAACACGAGGCGCGAGGGCGGTCATGTTCTGGCCGGCGCAGGGTGAAGGCGAAGATACGGGGGACGGTGTCGCAGAAGACAGAGGCGAAGGCGGCGAACTGGGTGGGGTCGAACTGTCGGTAACACTGCTGGACGGGGATGGTACCGTGATCTTTCCGGCGCCGGGCTTCGATGGGCAAGGCGGCAGAGAGACTGGCGCTGTAGCCTTAGCGGGAGTGCGGGGTACGACGGTGGACATCTTTGCGATTGGGAATGCTAGAGGAGGCAGTACTGGCAGGGATGAGTACTGGGGATCATTCTGCGGTTCGGCATCGTACTTGTACCCATCGCTCTCCTCATTGAATCAGGATCTTTAGCGACCTGTGGGGTCGAAAGTCGTCAGTCAGCACACGGAGGGAGCTGCACTCGTACAAATGCAGGGCAGGCGACGCACAACACTGCGCCTCTCGATCGTAGTCGCTATGTGCTCCACGCAGGCGTTCACTGCGGCGGTACCAACACCAGGTGCGAAGGTCGTCAGGGAGCACACGGACCGGGCTGCAGTTGCACAAATGCAGGGCAGGGCACGCACCCGAGTGCGCCTCTCGATCGTCTTCGCATATTTTCTACCAGCATGGCACAGAGGCGGCCACGTCGAATCTACCGCTGTGAAGTGCGAGGGTGCTCAGTCAGCACACGGACAGAGCTGTAGCGGTACAAATGCAGGGCAGACGACGCACCCGAGTGCGCCTCTCGATCGTTGTGGTACCAGCTCTGCCATGGACGCCGTAACGGCGGGCGTACTGCTCCAGAACAGCGCAAAGGCAAGGTTCCCGACAGTCGCGTCATGCAGGTGGTCTCGGCCGATGTGCACTGCGCAGAGTAAGGAAGGGTCAGAACTGATGGACTTAGCGTTTTCTGTACACAAACTACCCCCGCCCGTCCCTGCCAGCCGCACCCATGGACGAATTCGCTACCCTAACCAAGCAAGAGTTGACAGACTTGGCTCGAGGCGGTCTGGTCCTCACGCGAGATGCGCGAGCGACGAAAGCATCCATGCTTACTTACATGCTGGCCAACGGGTCCGAGGAATTGTTGAGCGCAATGCGAAGCGTCATCTTGCAGAAGGAAGAGACCCGCAAGCGCCGTCGTGCCGAGACACAACAAGAGCGACGAGTCGCCCAGCGCGTCCAGGACCCCATGTCCGATGCCGTTGATCCGTCGCGCTACCTCCAATTGCCTTCGGAGGAGGAGCGCAAGGAGTGTTCACGCCAATTTCTGGCAGCAACTGCGCTGGCTTCTGCCGTATGTGCCGTCTGTGCTCGTGAGGTCAGCGTCGGTGCGGATCGCGTCGAGGAACACGCATTGTCCTCGTTCTCTCACCGAGCGCGATTGAAACCCGTTCGCTCCCACCCAGCCCACACCTTGTACGACGGCTGCCTGCTGGAACCGGCGGGCGTGCGCGCCGCTGGTGCCGTTGTGTATATCAAGACGTGCAAAAGTTGTCGCGAGGAGCTCCGCAAGGAACGCAACCTCCCACCTCGCTTCTCACTGGCGAACGACTTGTGGTTAGGTCCTGTGCCGGAGGAGCTAACGGTACTCACTATCCCCGAGCAACTCCTCATCGCTCAGCTTTTCCCGCGCGTATACGTCTTCAAGCTTTACCCAAAAACTCCTGGTTATCGGCCCGCGTCGGAGACCTTACAGCGGGGTATGCGAGGCACGGTGAGCACGTATGAACTCCATGGCCAAGGAATTGCGGACATGGTCGACGGCGGATTGCTGCCAAGGATGCCATCCGTCCTGGCCTCCGTCATCTCTGTCACGTTCATGGGGATAGGCCCGCTGCCGAAGCAGTGGCTGCGAGCTACGTTTCGAGTGCGTCGCCCCGTGGTCGCGAACGCCTTGCGTCTGCTCCAGCGGCAACATCGCCATTACGGAACGGTCACCATTTGCGAGGAGAGGCTTCGCGCATTACCGGAGGACGACGTGCCCGAGGAGCTACTGAGGGTTATGCGGCAGAGTCCTGACGGAGATGTGGCCCTCCAGGAACACGGCGGATACGTCCCTGAAGACGACGACGAAGACGAACCAGTGGAACAACCGCAGGCTTCACGCGCTGCTGAGGGCGATGCAGTGGCGCAGACCGGTCAGTGTTGATGTCGGAGATATGAGCAACTTGTATGCTTACCGCGCACTTTCTAGGACCGGATGTCATCCCTCTCCATATCTCAGGCAGCATTGACACCGACCTGTCCAGGATGACGGCCAATGAGATGATGCTTTGGGGTTTACAGAACCTGTGGAAGACGTCAGGAGAAGGTGGATACTCTGTCCGCCACGGACGTCAGCCCGTGAGCGACTTTGGTCGTCCGATGCGCTCGGCCTCGGTCACAAACACGTCCTCCGCACCGCCTGACACGGCCAACGCGGAGCCCATGCCGCCGAACTATTTCGAGCGTGCTTTCCCGTGCCTTTTTCCCTATGGCGTCGGTGGAATGGAGGGCATCCAGTCCGTTCGCCTGTCGCTGTCGGAACATGTCCAGTGGGCGATGTTGTACCACGACCGGCGGTTCCGCGTGCACGAGACGTTTCCTTTCGTTGCGTTCGGAATTCAACAGCGTCGGCAGGCCCTGGGGTCAGCACGTATCCAGATGAAGCGTCGCACCTTTGACCAGGAAGTCGCGATACTGTCTTCCATCACCAACGCTTCCTTGCAGCGCGCCTCCGAGCTAGAAGCAAACCACCAGCCACTTACGGACCCGGCCATTCTCCTCTTGAAGCGCCTCGTCCACGGCGCTGCGGGGCGCGTCCAGGGTACGGATGCTGGCCGGTACAAGATCAGGTCGCAGATATGGTCGACGTGCCTTGTCTATGGCGCGCCGTCCATGTGGATTACTATCAATCCCAGCGACATACACGATCCTGTCGCCCAGGTGTTCGCCGGCGCGGATATAGACATGGACGAGTTCCTCTCAAAGGCAGGCCCCAACGCGGACGAGCGTGCTAAGGCCATCGCGGACGATCCATTCGCAGCTGCGCGGTTCTTCCATTTCTTGGTGAAGACGATCTGTGAGACACTGTTTCAGATTCGGGTCACCCCTTACGCCGTGAAGACTTCCATGGGTGTCCTTGGTCGACCGACCGCATATATCGGCGCTATAGAGTCGCAAGGTCGAGGTTCGCTGCACCTTCACATGCTGTTGTGGCTAGAGAACACTCCGCGCACGGACGAGCTCCACGCTATGCTTCAAACCGAGCCCTTCCGCGCCCGCATCGTCGCGTACATTCAAGCCAACTTGCGAGCGTATCTGCCGGGCCTGGAATCAGCGCAGACGGTAAGAGGTATTCCGAAGGATAAAGATATTCCTTACAGTCGGCCACCACACCCGGATTGCGCTGATTACGACGAGCTATGCAAGCAGTACGAACTGCGACTCGCTCGTGCGCAACAAGTCCACACGTGCAAGATCGGGCGGTGTCTTCGGTACGACCACAAGGGGGTTCTGTCGTGCAAACGACGCGCTCCGTTCGAGGCGAGCACCGACGATTACGTCACTGCGGAAGGACGATGGGGTCAGAAGCGGCTGTACCGATACATGAACGGATGGATACCTGCCGTGCTAGTCCATGGGCGGTGCAATAACGACGGGAAATTGCTGACGAATGGGTCAGACACCAAAAACATCACCTTTTACGTCTCATCCTATGCAGGGAAGAAGCAGGCGAAGAATCATAACTTGTCCGCAATAATGGCCGACGGCTTCGCGTACCACGAAGCGCATCCACGACCCGAATACGTCGCGAACCTGCGGGAGCAGCACCGCCTGTTGCTCTTCCGGCTGGTCAACGCAGTCAACAGAGAGCAAGAGCTTTCCGGACCCATGGTTGTGTCCTATCTGATGGGATGGGGGGACGTGAAGGCGTCCCACACGTATTCCCCTTTGTTCTGGTCTTCTTTCGTGTCCGCGCTGGTGCGCGCCTTCCCAACCATCAACCGCCCTCGTCGGTGAGTCAGTCCGCCATCCACCAAGGCGTGTGCTCATTCGCGTAACAGGACGGGCGAGGAAGTGAGCGAGACTGAAGCACCAGACGGTGTTCCTTCAGCAGATGAGGGACCGTCGCAGGCGGAGGCCGAAGAAGAGCTTGACGCGGACGATGCTCAGGTCAGTCGTGGGTACTCAGCACAGCAACAGGCAAACGATCGCTCACTTTTGGGCAGGACGGCAACGAGCGTGTGACGCTGGAAGTCGGTGCGCATGGAAGGCTGTATGCGAAGTCTCAAGTGACAGACTACATGCTACGCGGCGCAGAGCTGCAGACGCACAGCCTGTTCGACTTCTTCCAGCACACGTACGAGACAGACCTGTCCCCGAATGAACGTCAGCAAGAGGCGGTAGAGGAAGACGCGGACACCGCTCGTCGCCCTGGACGTCCACGTCACACACGCTCCCGCTACATGCCAACCCACCCATGCGCGCAATCGAAGCATCGCGTGTTTCGTGCAGCAGGACACCGCAATCTTGTGAACGTTGTCGGAAGATGGTTTCCTCGGGATGATGATCCTGAATTACGCGAGTTCTACTGCGCCAGTATGTTGATGCTACTCAAGCCATGGCGTGCGATCGACCGCGACCTCAAGCGGCCAGAGCAGACGTGGGAGCATGCATTCTCGTCGTTCATGGAGGGTGCCACACCTGCGGTGCGCTATGCTGTAGACGGCGTGCGGTACTTCCACCAGTGCGCGCTGGCGGCGGCAGCTGACCGGAACGACGAGGACTCCACTGAGGTAGGCGGGCGCCGTCGGCGTGAGGACGACCACATGGACGACGAACGAGAGGATGTCGACCCCGCAGCTGAGATGGGGGCCCCAATCTACACCGAGGAGGCTCTTGCCATGCTGAAAGCTACTCAGACAAGCTACGCCGAGAAAGCCCACGCCGTCCACGCAGTAGCCCTCGCAAAACGTGCTGGCTACTTCGCGGACTTCGCGGACGCTGCATGGGAGCCTACTGCAGCCAAGGCGATAGGTGTGGCGTCTGGAGGGGACCTGCTCAACCTGGAGGCATGGAGGGCTCAGCTCGCGAGCGATGTCGCAGCGCAGCAGCAGGGTTTGGGCGGCACTTGCCCTGTCGACCCTGGTGGCGCGCCGGACGTTGTACACGGCTTGCCAGACGCGTCTGCAGGAGGGAGCGTGGCTTACGTGAACGACGCCGAGGTCGAAGCCGCCCTGGAACCGGTCGACATTGGCAGCCTCCGCCCCGACCAGTACCGCGCTTTCGACATCATCACATGGCACCTGGACCGGACGCTCTCAGGTGCTGACGTGCCTCCGCTGCGGATGGTGCTCTACGGCGAAGGCGGTACGGGGAAATCGAGGGTTATCCAGACAGTCACGCAGGCGTTCGCTGCTCGCGGCTGCGCCCACATGCTGGTGAAAGCGGCGTACACGGGCATAGCGGCATCTCTGATTGACGGCAAGACCACTCACGTTATAGCGCAAATCCGAGTCGGTTCCGACGAAGGCCCTAGCGACGAGTGCAAGAAGCTGTTGCAAGCTTTCTGGCGAGGCAAGAAGTACCTCGTCCTCGACGAGTTTTTCATGCTGTCCAAGTCGTTTGTGGCGCTTCTGTCGCGGTACATCGCGGCGGGCATGGAAGGCAATGGGATGGACACCACCTGCTCGTTTGGGGGGTTGAACGTGATCCTGTGTGGTGATCTGCATCAGTTCCCTCCAGTGGCTTGCTCCATGGCCGAGGCGCTGTTCATGACGACCGACATGGCACGCGACTCGGCGAAGCCGAACCGCATCCTCGGACGCCTCATTTACGACGAGTTTACCACCGTTGTGATTCTCAAGGAGCAGATGCGCGTCACTGATCCCACATGGCGGGACTTCCTAGTTCACCTACGCTATGGCAAGGTGACGGCCGAGCATCTCAAGATGCTGCGCACGCTGATCATGAGGCCGCAGGCCGAGAACACGCCTGCCGACATGTCGTCTGCGATATGGACCTCTGCGTCCCTCGTCACTCCCCGGCACGCTGTGCGCAACGATTGGAATGTGGAGGGCGTTCGCAAGTGGTGTCGTAGTCAGGGCGAACGGGTGTATGTCGTGACGGCCCAGGACCGCATCAAAAAACAGAAGCTCACCTTAGCAGAGCGCTGCGCTGTCGCCGGCCGGCCGCACAGGCAGCAGGGCCAGAAGAAGAAACGTTGCCGCGACCTTCCTGAGACCCTGGAACTGGCGATCGGCATGCAGGTCATGGTCACCAGCAATATTCAGACGGACCTGGACTTAGCCAACGGTGCTCGAGGCGAGATTGTGGACATAGTCCTTCACCCGGAAGAACCTCCATTGGAGGCAGGTCCAGTGGTGCACTTGCAGGAGGTTCCCGCGTACGTCCTCGTCAAGATGCACCGCACTCGCGCGTCGCAGCTGGAAGGCTTGGAAGCTGCTGTCGTGCCCGTGGAGCCAATCGAGTCGAGGATGCAGATCGAGGTGTCGTATGCGGGTAAACCACCTATGAAACGTTCAGTCCGTCGCCGACAATTCCCCATCACGGCCGCTTACGCGTTCACGGACTACCGGTCACAGGGGCAAACAATCCCAGCCGTAATTGTGGACATCATGTCACCCCCAGGACCGAAGCCCTTGTCGCTGTTCAATTTGTACGTCGCGCTTTCGAGGAGCAGCGGGCGCGAGACGATTCGTCTCCAACGCGACTTCGAGGACCGACCGTTCTTGGTACAGCACAACCCGGAACTGCTTGCGCACGACGAGTACCTGGAGAAGTTAGACAGTCAGACGAAGACCTGGTGGGCAAGCATGAGGGTAGAGGGGAGGGAAGAAGCGCAGACGCGCAACTGACGTCACACGTGTGTTTACTGTAATAGGACGTGGCAATGTGAGATCCTGCAAAGAGCGCCATCAGTGCCGTGCAAAGCAAAAACGACCTCCATGATGCTATAGTCCCGTGGGTCAGAGAGGGGTGGAGTGAGGTACAATGGAACGAACACTGTGTGAAGCAGAACCCACCTATCATACGCCGCAGTGGCATGCAGAAGGTCGCACTTGGCGGCTGCGCACACGAGATCGGGAGTCTGGAAAATATGCGCCTATTGATTGCTACAATGCGATGAACTTCATGGACGGTCCCAACATCCCTAAGCTAGCCTCTCTGGTCAAGCACCTCCCACCACACGGGCGGTAGTCAAGCCTCCACATGACGGTCGAATGAATCGTATCCTGCTCCAGCGGCCTCAAGCGACACCTCATGGCCCCGTCGTCGAGGAAGTTGCGAGGCTGTGTGTGACACGCAAACCGTCGAGCGGCACACGGACTGAGCCTAGCGTACTCTGGCCATGCACGGGCGGACACGCGCAGATCGAAGCCACGATTGCGCATCCGACGCATCCTCGCACACACCTCGTCTGCTTCCCCGATACCATCTCCGATCAGCCCGCGACGCTCCAGCGTCATTCCTGGATAACCGTGTCCAAAGAACGTCGGATTGGCGTAACAAACATGCAGCGATGACCAGGCGCAGGCGATGGTGGCTAGCGGGTCGATGTACCGACAGCAGATGAGGATGACAACGCCTGCGGGCGTGCGGTACCGGGTGACCGATCTCGACGCTCGGTGGGGCAGGTAGTCGTCGAAATCGTCGTCAGAGCCGAAGTCGTCCTCCTCCTGACCACCTTGCACTTGCGTGATGTGACGCCCGATCTCCAGGACGTGCAGGAACGGCACGAACACCTCCAGGGCGTTGGCGAGGTAGCGAGCGTCGCGGACGAAGAAGGGGATGACGGCCGAACCACCGATGTAACTGTCAACGGTGGGTAGATGGTCGAGGAAGGCACGGGGTTTGGGAACGAAGGGTGTGACGATGTCTTCCATGTGATCGTGCAGCTCCTGGGTCACCATGTCGAGGAAGGCGTGGCAGCACGGCCGAAGGTGCAGGAGGGATTTCATGTCCAGGAGTCGCAGGATCTTCCGGCGAAGGTCGTGCTGGAGTGTGGGTAGGGATGCCATGAGGGGCGAGGCAGTGTGCCTACAGCGTGTGTGCGCGAGCACGGCGTCGAAAAGGGGAGGGAAAGGCGGCGGGCTTGGGCACCGTGTAGAAGTTCGGGCGTCCTGCAGGAGACGGCGGGAAGTGGGTCGGGACGTCCCCGTGGTCACGACATTGTCGCGTGCAAGCAACGCCGCGACGGAGGACGTTGTGGACACAGCGCACATGCTGCACAGTGGATGGTGGCGTACAATGTGGCGATAAATGAAGCGGGTCTGTCCAGAAAAACCACGACCCGCCATCTCCCAGTTCGCGGTCCAGGGCAGGACACAGATAGTACTCGTATAGACACGCCCGCTCCGGCGACGTGTGGCGCGGGTCATTGAATTCGGGCCAAGACGACGGGTGACAAGCGAATGAGATCGACGGAGGGTACAGCCGGACACCCGACGTGATAGGTCGAAAGCCTGGCACGACCAACGATCGACGCTGCAGGGTCAACAGTGGGTACATGCAGGCGATGAGGGACGGGGAAACCGCGCACTGTGCCAAAGACGTGTGAGCACCAGCCAAAGGGGAAAGGGTGGAGGTGGTGCCAGACAGGGTGACCGTGAGCTTCGAGTGCGGAAAGCTGACTACACCACCAATGTGACGACTGCTACGCGGAGCGGCAAACCGCGGATTCTGAAACCCCATGGCTTCGAAGCCGGAGAGTAAAGCGTCGTATCCGTCGCTGCCGACCCCCACAGTCAATTTGGGCGGTAAGAAGGACACGTCGCGCAGCAAGAGGCACGCTGCGCATGGACCCACGATAGCTGCACCAGTGGCGTTCAGCAATGCCAGGAACGGGCGGGGTTGAGCGACGTAGTGGGACACGAAATCGGCCATGTCCCGAATGTAAACACGTGTCACGACCTGATAGAGGTACGTGCATGTATCACGCCAGCGGAACATGGACTCGACGTCCATGGCATCTACAATGGCCTCGTGCACCTCGGCAGATATGCTGTGGAAAACGTATCAGCGGCAACCTCAGTAGCAACGTTGGCACGCACTCATGGAGGGAGTTGACAGAGCGTGGGCGACAGAGCATACTGCAGGCGAACGAATAAGGGCAACTGTTTTCATTACATCGTGTCTTTATACTCGAGCTACGATGTCTCAGCGACCGTTCGCAAACACATCCGTGCGCCAGGAGCCAGATGTCTGCTGCCGCTGTGACAAGTCGCGGCGCACGTCACGCCGCCCCTCCACCACACCACGGTGACCGGGTCGTCTCTGTCGTCTTCAAGCCTCGGCTCCAAATATCGCAGCCTGATCGGGGCGATGCGCCCAAAGGTGCAGTGGCGATCGCCAAAGTGACGGGTGGCGGACGCGCACGCAATAGACTGCACGCCGCGACAACGACCGGCGTCCGGAAAGGCGATAGGAACCAGGTTCAGGTCCCATCCGTTTCTAGCCCAAGCCGCGAAAGCCGGTCGGAGGAACTTCGGCGGAAGGTAATCGTCATCAAGGCGCACCGGGTTCAGCAACGCCCGCCGCAGTCGGTTGAATCCCGTGTACGCAGAACAGAAACCGTGGGGGGTGACGTAGTTGAAGAGCGCAGTGTGCAGCTCAGATGTGATAGGAAGGAGAGCGGAGGTCGACGTACTGCGTACCAAGTTGATGCAGAATCCTCCTTGCTCATGGTCGCCCCGACTGAAGCGATGCATCACGGACACGCCGTGCGGATAATGGGGGGATGATGGGACCGAGGGGGGGGGGATATGCGGCAGGTCGTCGTCTTCGTCGTCACTGTCCTCGCTGTACACCACCTCGTCCTCCTGCTCCTCCTCCACAGACCCGGGCTCCACCCTAGTGAAACTGAAGCCTTCTTCGAAAAGCAGGTATCCCATGAACTCGTCGTAGGTGTCGTCGGGCACGAAAACGTCGACAAAGGGCGGGCGGCCATGGTAAGGAAAGAGAAGGTAGAGAGCCGCGATGCCCCCAACCACAGCGCGAGTGTGAGCGAGAATGGCGACGAATGCGTCGTAGGAGCGCAATCCATGGTCCAACAGCTTGCGAGACCGGGTATGTAGCACGGCGGCGACGTATTGATCAGCCAGGGAACATGTCGCCTTGAGCCGGACAAGCTGGTCGGCGTCCATCTGCGAGACGAGCTCGAACGAGATATCGCTGGGAAGGCCGTTGAAGAGAGGGACAGTTGGAGTCGGCACGGTGATCATGGTGAGCGAGGGACGGTGGACGCAGCTACACAAGCATAAGTGTGTATATGAATATATATAAGTATGTCTACGGACACAGCCACCAAACTCTATCAACGACGATGTCCTACATCTCGCCGCGGAAACCGCTATCACGTTCAGGCACACCCGCACGGGCCGCGCCAGAGAGCAAGGAGAGGGAACAAAGTTGAAACTTCACAGACCAAGAGCCATCGGCAGGTGCGACCGTTCGAACCAGCATGCACTCGACCAACACGTAATCGCCTGGGCACAAGTCCGTCACGCACATCCTCTTCATCAAGGCGGCAGCTTCGTACGTGACGGTACCGTCGTACACGCTCCGGAAGACCTTGAGGCGGCGCAGTCAGACTTGAACGAAAGCACCGAACGGACTGCGCACCAAAGCTTTCCCGGGATACTCGACGGAAGCTGTCAGAGTGGTCGCGGACTCGACATCTTCTACCCCTGATCACGATTAGCGTATGTGCGCGAGGGCGGGGCGTAGCACTTACTTGTTTTCGGAGAAGTACGGCGCAACAGGTTGGTCATGCGAGTCCGATCGCACTCACGCAAGAGGGCGACTCGCACATCAATACTGGCCACGGAGATGTCCGTGGTGTACTGGAAGCGCTCCAGACACCCCACCACCCAGATGTCCACGGGGCCCACCGAATCACAGAGCAGCCGGCTATTGCCGCCTGTGCCCCAAGTGGCCTCCACAGGGACGTAGCCGAGAGAATAAATCGCACAACGCGGCTTGCGAAAGCGAGCAAAGGTGTCGATGCGGCTGAGAGTGTCGCGTGAGAGTGGCCCAGAGACATGTGTGGGTAGGCCAAAAGGACGGGTGGGACGTACAAGAACGCGTCAACACCGACGGGTTGACGAAGCACAAGAAGCTCGCGCTGGATGCATCGGGGAACGGCCTCGTCGAGCGGCTCATCAACATCGAGCAGCAGGGGACCACGGCCAGGACGGTAGTCCAGCGCTCCGACAGATCTTGGGCGCGTGAGCATAAGCACGGCGTTAGATTGCAGGAGGGGCCCGCGACATACCTTCCGCGCAGATACATGGTGTCTGCCGATTCGCAGGAGGCGGGGCGCTGTACTCTTATGTAGCGACGTTCCGTAAGTGAACGCATGATAGCCACTGTGACACCGTGGATCGACCGAATGTAGCAAGCCAGGAACGGTGTCGGCGCGCGAATGGCGCTCATGGTGGCGGTCATGGCGCGACGGATGATCGGGGCGGAGGGTGCCCGGGAAGTATTCATTGACGGATAAGCAGGGCAAGCGGCGGGTACAAATGGCGCTACATCGCAAGCCGAACACAACTCGCATTCCAGACTGCCACTGCTTCAATGCCACGTAAGAACGACGAGTGAGTAGGGGATTGCAAGTGTGCCATTGCAAGCACGCCATGCTGACCATTGCACACAGGCTCCAGGATGCGGCTCTTCCCCCCTCGAACACGGGCGGGACTGTCTCGACGAATGCGTTGCCCGTGAGTGTGCTTATACCTATCTATCGCGCGGTGCTCACACGGCGCGCAGGTACGCGAGTCGTACGCCACGACAGATTATTGCTCACAGGGACGCACGACTGCCAAATTGGTCACCGTCGAACGTCAGGGGAGAGGTTTCAATCACGTGGCGCTGGTGTGGCAAACGCGCATTCGGGCGAAGATGTGAATTGCGCATTGTACAGCTATGCAGGACGTACAACTTCGTCGAAACCTACACCATACCGTGACATTGTCTCGATGATGTGAGCGTCCTCAGCGCGAGAGGGAAATGGAGCGAGCGCTGCGAAGGTGGACGGATGTGGCAACGGGGTGGAGAATGAGGTGACGGTTGGTTTCAGCCAAGAAAGGCGTAATTTGCACGGTACGCGTGCACAGCAGTTCAACGGTTCCAGAACGAGCAGTACCGGTGCCTGTGGGGTGAAATGAGCGGAGTGGGTTAGAAGGGATGACCGCCACGCGCTTACGGGCAGCTCCAGAGCCGGGACGGCGTGGACCACGACCATGATCGGGTCGGTGGCGGCGTTCGAAGGAAGGTATACGGTGTGTGTATCGGCCGCGATACATCTGTTGAGCTGACAGGGAGACCCGAGAAAGGATCCGAAGCAGCAGTCGGCGCGAGCAGTCACCGTACGGTCAGTGCCGCAGACAAGCGAGAGGCAAAGCAGTGCGACGACCTGTCAGGAGAGGTGAGAACGCATAAGGACATATAGCACGTAACGGTCTACGAACCGGACAGCCGAGCGCGCCGAAAGACATGACCGCGGACACATGAGTCTGCCAGATCACGTCGGCCATTGCAGCAGGAGGGAAACGCAGAGGCGAAGAGAGGGCGTCGGACGAGGGAACTGGAGATGACATGATGCGGCGCGTCGGCGGAAGGAGCTGATGTTAATATAATGAACGGCGCGCGGTCCCGCGTGCGAGAGGGAAGAGGGAAGGGAAGGTGGCGCTGGTGGCCCTGTACCTTAACGATAGAAGCGAGCGACACGGCGGGAGAGCGAAAACGGTGCAGACCGCATAGCTTACAAGGACGAACACGCCCAGGTTGTACGCCAAACACCGTATACCGAAGCTCAACATGCATCATGTCCGCGTCGCAAGGTGAGCAGTGGGCACACACCGAGCGACATGGCACAACTGACCGATCGCAGCAGCAGAGCTCACGCCGCTCCCGTTGACTTCGACAATCTGATTGACGAAGTCTCTCGTACTTGCCCAGAGGTGCAGGGAACAACGAAGGCGCATATCTTGAAGCGTCATCAGCAGATGTTCGGACGGTACGAGAATGACACACCTATCTATCATACGGCCGAGACGTGTTGAAGCCAGTCTCGCAGAATGGTCCGCGACCCAGACACGTTCTTGCAGATGATGCGCCAGCATCGTGCCGTGGTCGGTGGATCGGCCGTAGTGCAGATTGCGTGGCCGAAGTTTGGCAATGTGGACAACTTTGACCTCTTCGTGCCCAGCCGTTCGGCGACGGCCTTCATTGCGCATCTCACTACGGTGGAGGGCTACGCGCTGCAAGACATCGACGTCCACGGTGCACGAAACGGATGTAGCGTGGCCGACACGACGTACTGGCAGGGCGTCTCATCGCAGGTGACTCTCTGCAAGGGCGACCGCACGATCGACGTGCTGGGCGTTGGCATCGGGGACGAATGGGACCGGGTCCTCCTGCCGATAGCGATGTCGTGGGCTACGATCCTCATCAACTACGCGACCGCGGACGAGGTTTGTATCACCTACCCCACCCTCACACTCCAAGGCAAGACGCTCGTGCGGTGGGCGCACGCACTGGACGCGACCTTCCCCGGGGGCACGAACATGGTGCAGCTGGACAAGTACCACGCCCGAGGGGTAGAGTTCCGGACGTACGCGGATGACTGGGATGATCACGAAGATGGGCTGCCGCGCGCGTGTGAGGAGTCGTGGGTGTGTCCAGTTCGAGAGCGATCGTTCGAAGACGGAGGCTGCCTGGTTGTAGGAGGCGAGGAGACCGGGGAAGGACTGGGTGGCGTTTCATGGATGCTCGGCGGGTCCAAGTGCCCGTTTACCAACTGTCACGTTGCCGACTGTGCGACCGCTGCTCATATAGACTGGTGCATGTGTGGGGGGAAGAGCGGAAAGGAGTAATTCGCAAGTAGATGCATTGTTTACATATCATCGGAACAATCTACACTCGCTGCCTGCACGGTGCTGCCTTCATCGTCAGAGGACTCGTCTTCAGAATCCATGGTGGAATCCCCACAACCACGGTGCGCAGCAACCTCGGAGGTGCCGTAAAGATCCACCATGGACGTCGCATCTCCGTACGCGAAGCTGGAGTTGCCGAGGACGGATGAGTCGACGTTGACACGGAGCCGGGGACGTCCTCGCAAGAGCACCTCGTAGAACGATATCGAAAGCAGGAACGGAAACTGGAAGGCTGTCAGGCGGCAGGCACCACACCACAAGAGATAAGAGGCACGCACTCGGAGATTCACCCCACGCAAGCGGTCGACGACGACGATGAGCGGTTCATGGAGCACGTTGGGAGGGACGTGAAGAACGACTCCGGGGCGCTCGATCACTCGATGATGAGCGGGGTGAGCGGTGTGTTGGCGGGGAGACGGGACGGTGACTTCAATCCAGCGGACATGCGGGCGAACGACGTCTTCTATACTTCGCAACTGGATGTCCATTAACAGCATCCTCTGAGGAGTGTGAGCGCAAAGAGTATGAGCGCGCGAAGCGTACTCACATGGAAGCCCTCCAGCACCGAGTGCAGAGGGATACGGACAAGTTCACGGAGCAGTACGATAGCGGCAAATTCGTCCATCTCTATGGTCCTCCTGAGGCCGGATACCGACTCGCGTGCTTATAACAGAGGCAGGCGGCGGAGGCCAAACACGGCGGGCCGAAAGGGGCAAATTGCGAGAGTGCGTACCTTGGCAATGGTACACGCCTTGAGGGAGGTGTTGTTCGGCAGACGAGCGAAGAAACATATGAACGGACTGC